>NIVC01000188.1:0-142500 GCA_002269645.1 Macrostomum lignano | reverse complement strand
GAGAATGAGTGAATCAGTGAGTGAGCGTGTGAGAATGACTGAATCAGTGAGTGAGCGAGTGAGAATGAGTGAATCAGTGAGTGAGCGAGTGAGAATGAGTGAATGAGTGAGTGAGCGTGTGAGAATGACTGAATCAGCGAGTGAGCGAGTGAGAATGAGTGAATCAGCGAGTGAATCAGTGAGTGACTTCAACCCGCATCGCAGGGTCCTCTTATCAGGTTTTGATTTGATCGCAAGTACTTTTATTGAAACAATAAGTAAGTTCGATTTAAAACTATCCGAAATGAGTCGCTGTGTTTCGGAGTCAAACTATGTGTCAAACAGGTTGGCTTTACATGTCTTTATTCCCTTTATTCCTTGGTTGATTTTCAGTGATTAGAGATTAGGAGAGGTTTCTAAGTTAAAGGTAACGCTATCACACTGTAAAATAGGCTTTTGCATATTTTATTGATTCTAATCGATTTTTCCCAACAATCTTTGTACACTAAATACATCTGTAGGTATAAAGCACTGAAGCGTATAGACTTTCTATTTTGATTTCTTTTGCGGGTGCTTTGGTTCTTTGTGATGGCTTTTGAATTAATGGCTGACTGGAAGGCAGCTTATTTTAAAGGCGCTAAGGTAACTTGGCAACTTAGCTGAATTCTTGCTCTGATTTTGCCATTGTCAACTACTGTCATACAGTATTTTCTACTGGCGATTTTCTGACAAAATTTAATGTTCTTCAATTTCGTCAACTTATAAAATACAAATCTTTACCACACAGAATCGCTTTTATGTACTAATCCATGAAACTGTCCTTTAAAAACCAAAGAATCGGTCATTTACAAACCTAAAAATTGGTCATTTGACAGCCTAAGAATCGGTAATTTGACAACCTATGAATCGGTCATTTGTCAACCTAAAGAACCGGTCATTTGACAACCTAAGAATCGGTCATTTGACAACCTATGAATCGGTGATTTGACAACCTGAGAATCGGTCATTTCATAAACTAATAATCGGTCATTTGACAACCTAAGAATCGGTCCTGTGACAACCTAAGAATCAGTCCTTTGATAACCTAAGAATCGGTAATTTGACAACCTAAGAATCGGTCCTTTGATAACATAATAATCGGTCCTTTGACAACCTAAGAATCGGTCCTTTGATAACCTAAGAATCGGTCCTTTGATAACCTAAGAATCGGTAATTGGACAACCTAAGAATCGGTAATTTGACAACCTAAGAATCGGTCCTTTACCAACCTAAGAATCGGTCCTTTACCAACCTAAGAATCGGTCCTTTACCAACCTAAGAATCGGTCCTTTACCAACCTAAGAATCAGTCCTTTACCAACCTAAGAATTGATCCTTTACCAACCTAAGAATCGGTCCTTTACCAACCTATGAATCGGTCATTTGACAACCTATGAATCGGTCATTTGACAACCTAAGAATCGGTCATTTGACAACCTATGAATCGGTGATTTGACAACCTGAGAATCGGTCATTTCATAAACTAATAATCGGTCATTTGACAACCTAAGAATCGGTCCTGTGACAACCTAAGAATCAGTCCTTTGATAACCTAAGAATCGGTAATTTGACAACCTAAGAATCGGTCCTTTGATAACATAATAATCGGTCCTTTGACAACCTAAGAATCGGTCCTTTGATAACCTAAGAATCGGTCCTTTGATAACCTAAGAATCGGTAATTGGACAACCTAAGAATCGGTAATTTGACAACCTAAGAATCGGTAATTTGACAACCTAAGAATCGGTCCTTTACCAACCTAAGAATCGGTCCTTTACCAACCTAAGAATCGGTCCTTTACCAACCTAAGAATCAGTCCTTTACCAACCTAAGAATCGGTCCTTTACCAACCTAAGAATCGGTCCTTTACCAACCTAAGAATCAGTCCTTTACCAACCTAAGAATCGGTCCTTTACCAACCTATGAATCGGTCATTTGACAACCTGAGAATCGGTCATTTCATAAACTAATAATCGGTCATTTGACAACCTAAGAATCGGTAATTTGACAACCTAAGAATCAGTCCTTTACCAACCTAAGAATCAGTCCTTTACCAACCTAAGAATCAGTCCTTTACCAACCTAAGAATCAGTCCTTTACCAACCTAAGAATCGGTCCTTTACCAACCTAAGAATCAGTCCTTTACCAAACTAAGAATCGGTCCTTTACCAACTTAAGAATCGGTCCTTTACCAACCTAAGAATTGATCCTTTACCAACCTAAGAATCAGTCCTTTACCAACCTAAGAATCAGTCCTTTGCCAACCTAAGAATCGGTCCTTTACCAACCTAAGAATCGGTCCTTTACCAACCTAAGAATTGATCCTTTACCAACCTAAGAATCAGTCCTTTACCAACCTAAGAATTGATCCTTTGCCAACCTAAGAATCGGTCCTTTACCAACCTAAGAATCAGTCCTTTACCAACCTAAGAATCAGTCCTTTACCAACCTAAGAATCGGTCCTTTGCCAACCTAAGAATCGGTCCTTTACCAACCTAAGAATCAGTCCTTTACCAAACTAAGAAACGGTCCTTTACCAACCTAAGAATCAGTCCTTTACCAACCTAAGAATCAGTCCTTTACCAACCTAAGAATCAGTCCTTTACCAACCTAAGAATCAGTCCTTTACCAACCTAAGAATCGGTCCTTTACCAACCTAAGAATCGGTCCTTTACCAATGTTTTAAATACCCTTTCAAGGCTGATGATCACTCATATTTTTGCCAACTTGCTTTCACACAGCAATAGCAACTAAACTAAACTGAATAGTTGTATCCGTATGCATGGTGGCCATAGGGATTGCTACACATTTACGAGTATCTATGCAAAGACCACGACTTTATTGACCTAGCTAGCATTCATACATTTATAGCTTGTCCCCTACACATTGAGCGCAAGGTTCAAGTGCCATCATAAATATAAACTTGTAGATGAGCTGAGCTGGAATAGGATCTGAAAACGATTGCTTTATGCTCCGTATACCCGGGTCCACAGAGAATGGCATTGTGGATAATGAATTAATTGTTATATATCTGGGTATATTCAGCTGTGAATCCCAAATCAAGATAATATCATGATTCCAGAGTTTTTTTCGCTCAGTTCAACCCAATGCGGGCTCGTTTGCATAATAGGAGTAGTTGCTAAGGATCCTAATTCTGAAATATGCTCCACTTGACAACCGAAGTGGTAAATCATGGCAGCCAATAGAATTCGAACCATGAATTAGAAAGATTTTAGCTAAGATATTTTTAATCAAAGTGAGTTTAAAAAGATTGTTAGCATATCGGCAGAGTGAAAAATGAAAACTAATACATTTAAGCTGTCGATAATGAGTGATAAATATTGTTAGAGTGAGAAGTAGACACTGATAAGTGGATACAAATAGGTAATATGAGAACTACACAATGAGTGATAAATAAATATAGATGGTAGCGTGAGAAGTAGACAATGAGTGATGAATAAATATAGATGGTAGCGTGAGAAGTAGACAATGAGCGATGAATCAATATAGATTGGTAGTGAGAAGTAGACAATGAGTGATAAATAAATATAGATGGTAGTGTGGGAAGTAGACAAATGAGTGATAAATAAATATAGATGGTAGTGTGGGAAGTAGACAAATGAGTGATAAATAAATATAGATTGGTAGTGTGAGAAGTAGACAATGAGTGATAAATAAATATAGATAGGTAGCGTGAGAAGTAGACAATGAGTGATGAATAAATATAGATTGGTAGTGTGAGAAGTAGACAAATGAGTGATAAATAAATATATATTGGTAGTGTGGGAAGTAGACAATGAGTGATGAATAAATATAGATTGGTAGTGTGAGAAGTAGACAATGAGTGATGAATAAATATTGATTGGTAGCGTGAGAAGTAGACAATGAGTGATATATATTGATAGATTGGTAGCGTGAGAAGTAGACAATGAGTGATAAATAAAGATAGATTGGTAGTGTGAGAAGTAGACAATGAGTGATAAATAAAGATAGATTGGTAGTGTGAGAAGTAGACAATGAGTGATAAATAAATATAAATTGGTAGTGTAGGACGTAGACAATGAATGATGAATAAATATAAATCGGTAGTTTGAGAAGTAGACACTGATAGGTAAATAAAGATTGATAGCATGAGAAGTAGACAATGATTGGCAAATAAAGATAGGTTTAAGTGAGAAGTGGATCAGTGGATTTCAAAATCCAGCTTTAACTGTCTCACCCCCGCACCCATTCGCATCCCAACACAGAAGGATCTGAAGCGGGAGAGAAAGCTGGCCAAAAAGCTTCAGCTGACGCGACTCCGTGACCCGGATCGGATGTGGTCGCTGAGAATGAAATTCCTCGACCGGTGCCGGCACTACTTTGGCGTGCCGTACAAGCGGAAGTACTGGACTGAATCGGGTGGGTTTTTCTTTTGTTTTTTTGGCGACTCTTCGCATTTTTATGGGGGAGTGATTCTCGGAATGTGTGGCCGTCTTTAGGGGTCAAAGAGGTGTTTCTAAGAAAGGGAGGGTGCGATTCTGTGAAAAGCAATGGCAATTCTAAGAAATAGTGGCTGGGTACTTCTTAGAAAGAGAGAGCGATTGTTAAAAAAGCAAGGGGTCGATTCTAGGAAAATAGACGGCGATTAGAAGAAAATAGAGGGTGATTCTTAGGATGAGAGGCTGATTCTTAGAAAAGCGATGGCGGTTCTAAGAAAAGAGGCGGTGTTTCTAAGAAAAGCGACGGATTTCTAAGAAAAGAGATGGTGTTTCTATGAAAAGCGACGGCGGTTCTAAGAAAAGAGATGGTGTTTCTATGAAAAGCGACGGATTTCTAAGAAAAGAGATGGTGTTTCTATGAAAAGCGACGGAGGTTCTAACAAAAGAGAGGGTGTTTCTATGAAAAGCGACGGAGGTTCTAAGAAAAGAGAGGGTGTTTCTATGAAAAGCGACGGAGTTCTAAGAAAAGAGATGGTGTTTCTAAGAAAAGCGACGGAGGTTCTAACAAAAGAGAGGGTGTTTCTAAGAAAAGCGACGGCAGTTATAAGAAAAGAGATGGTGTTTCTAAGAAAAGCGACGGCAGTTATAAGAAAAGAGATGGTGTTTCTAAGAAAAGCGACGGCGGTTCTAAGAAAAGAGAGGGTGTTTCTAAGGAAAGTGACGGCGGTTCTAAGAAAAGAGATGGTATTTCTAAGAAAAGCGACGGCAGTTATAAGAAAAGGGATGGTGTTTCTAAGCAAAGTGACGGCGGTTCTAAGAAAAAAGAGGGTGTTTCTAAGAAAAGCGATAGAGATTCTAAGAAAAGAGCGTCTAAATTGTTTTAAAAGCAAGAGCGATTCTATGAAAACTATGGCGATTATGAGAAAAAAAGAAAGAGAATCGCTTTTTTTCTTAGAATCCTAAGAAAATAGAGGGCATTTCCATTAAAAGCAAGGGTGATTATTTCTTTAGAAACCATGACGATTCCAAGAACAGCAAGGGCGGTTATTTTTTGAAAATCAAAGGCAATTTTAAAACAAAGGCTCTGTAGTGATAAGAGGGGCCGATTCTACTTTAGTATACAGAATAGATGGAGCGATTTCGTTAGAATAGAGGCCGATTCTAGAAACGGATGATTCAGACGCAATGGTGGGGGTGGGGTAGTTGGCTCGCCAGATGATGGCCAAGCGCAATTTATGCCAATTTGTCATTTCTGTCATGCATAGGCAATGATTATAGAGCTTTGGACAAGTTTGCATGCTTTTTATGGAAGTTTCTATAGCATTGGAAATTTGAAGCAATTTTTTTTGCCGCTCGCCTCTACCGCGCGTGAGAGAGTTGTCAAGGCGCCGGGACGGCTTAAGTGCTGCCCCAATGCCTCCCACCTGCCTGCCTCCCTGCCTGCTCCCCTCTTTGTCGTGGGCCGACCCGCCTGCATCCCAGCTCCATTTCTATTGTCTACAAATTGGGCACAAGTTTCCCAACTTTCTATTCAATAATTCATCCACCGGTCTATGGAATACAGAAAGGAAGGGATTCTATCATCTGTGCAGCGAAACTCCCTTTTTTGAGTGTCTCTTTTGGCTTTTTTCTATTGTCATTGTGTGCTAATTGGAATCGGAATTATGCTAGTTAAAACTGGCTTATAATAATAGAGTTTTTATATCTTAAGTAATGCTTGTTTGTTACTTGGCAATTAAGAATAAAGTTGTTCATATTTAGATGTAGATAGAGATGAGGTAGGGTAAGAAGTATACTAATATGGATGCAGAAAGAGATGAGGTAGGGTGAGAAGTATACTAATATGGATGCAGAAAGAGATGGGGTAGGGTGAGAAGTATACTAATATGGATGCAGAAAGAGATGAGGTAGGGTGAGAAGTATACTAATATGGATGCAGAAAGAGATGAGGTAGGGTGAGAAGTAGACCAATATAGATGCAGATAGAGATAAGGTAGGGTGAGAAGTAGACCAATATAGATGCAGATAGAGATAAGGTAGGGTGAGAAGTAGACCAATATAGATGCAGATAGAGATAAGGTAGGGTGAGAAGTAGACCAATATAGATGCAGATAGAGATGAGGTAGGGTGTGAAGTAGACCAATATAGATGCAGATAGAGATAAGGTAGGGTGAGAAGTAGACCAATATAGATGCAGATAGAGATGAGGTAGGGTGTGAAGTAGACCAATATAGATGCAGATAGAGATAAGGTAGGGTGAGAAGTAGACCAATATAGATGCAGATAGAGATGAGGTAGGGTGAGAAGTAGACCAATATAGATGCAGATAAAGATAAGGTAGGGTGAGAAGTAGACCAATATAGATGTAGATAGAGATGAGGTAGGGTGAGAAGTAGATAAATATAGATGCAGATAGAGATGAGGTAGGGTGAGAAGTAGACTAATATGGATGCAGATAGAGATGAGGTAGGGTGAGAAGTAGATAAATGTAGATGTAGATAGAGATGAGGTAGGGTGAGAAGTAGATAAATATGGATGCAGATAGAGATGGGGTAGGGTGAGAAGTAGACTAATATGGATGCAGATAGAGATTGGGTAGGGTGAGAAGTAGACCAATATAGTTGCAGATAGAGATGAGGTAGGGTGAGAAGTAGACCAATATGGATGCAGATAGAGATAAGGTAGGGTGAGAAGTAGACCAATATGGATGCAGATAGAGATGAGGTAGGGTGAGAAGTAGACCAATATGGATGCAGATAGAGATAAGGTAGGGTGAGAAGTAGACCAATATAGATGCAGATAAAGATGAGGTAGGGTGAGAAGTAGATAGGGAAGTAGTGAGTGATATTCATCATCATGAATCTGTAGATGTGGGCAATCGCTGTTAAAACTGATACCGAGTAGAGAGATGATCCTTGGGCACCTGCAAAAAACAGATTTCAATTCAGTCATCACTTTATAAATGCGCACCCACCTTTGTGCGCAATCTGATTGAATGAGTGCAATAGCTTCTATTCATCGCATAGTATAGAGCGTGACTATTTGAATGTGCGCTGTTGAGTCAGCTTATATATATATGAGATCGGAGACTCAAGTAAGTGGTATTGTATTATCGATCAGAGTCAGAAGAGTGTGGTGGGTGAGGCGAGAGCAGCAGAGAAGGAGGTCATTCAGGTGAGATGCAGCGCTTTAACCCCCCCCCCTTCATCCCGGAGCCTGATTGATGAATTGAATAGAAAGATTGGTGAAGACTTGACTCTTTTTCTCTCTCACCTACCTCCGGAGCTGAGGTCCGCTTAATCCTCCGCAGCAGGGGCAGAGGAAGTACCAAAAAATGCAATAGAAGAGACGACAAAAAAGCATCATCATTGGGATCAGGTAACTAGGTTGCAATTTTTTTGGCAAGTTCCAACTCTTGGAGTTCTTTTTACCTCCCAAGGGTTTTTTACTCTTATCCGTGCATTCATGGCTTCTGTGGAGGTATGGCTTTCTACGGATTTCTATGGGTTTCTGTGGGTTTCTATATGGATTTCTGTTAATTTCTACGGGTTTTTGTGGGTTTTTATGGATTTCCATGGGTGTCTATGGATTTCCATGGGTTTCTATAGATTTCCATGGTTTTCTATGGATTTCCATGGTTTTCTATGGATTTCTATGTGGGTTTCTGTTGATTTCTATGGGTTTCTATGGGTTTCTATCGATTTCCATGGGTTTCTATGGTTGAGTTTCTATGGATTTCTATGTGTGTTTCTGTTAATTTCTATGGGTTTCTATGGGTTTCTATGGATTTCTATGTGGGTTTCTGTTGATTTCCATGGGTTTCTATGGGTTTCTATGGATATCCATGGGTTTCTATGGTTGAGTTTCTATGGATTTCTATGTGTGTTTCTGTTAATTTCTATGGGTTTCTATGGGTTTCTATGGATTTCTATGTGGGTTTCTGTTGATTTCTCTGGGTTTCTATGGATTTCTATGTGGGTTTCTGTTGATTTCTCAGGGTTTCTGTTGATTTCTATGGGTTTCTGTTGATTTCTATGGGTTTCTAAGAGTTTCTATGGATTTCCATGGGTTTCTATGGTTGGGTTTCTATGGATTTCTATGTGTGTTTCTGTTAATTTCTATATGTTTCTATGGGTTTCTATTGATTTCTATGGATTTCTATGTGGGTTTCTGTTAATTTCTATGGGTTTCTAAGGGTTTCTATGGGTTTCTATGTGGGTTTCTGTTGATTTCTCTGGGTTTCTGTTGATTTCTATGGGTTTCTGTTGATTTCTATGGGTTTCTGTTGATTTCTATGGGTTTCTGTTGATTTCTATGGGTTTCTGTTGATTTCTATGGGTTTCTGTTGATTTCTATGGGTTTCTGTTGATTTCTATGGGTTTCTGTTGATTTCTATGGGTTTCTGTTGATTTCTATGGGTTTCTAAGAGTTTCTATGGATTTCCATGGGTTTCTATGGTTGGGTTTCTATGGATTTCTATGTGTGTTTCTGTTAATTTCTATATGTTTCTATGGGTTTCTATTGATTTCTATGGATTTCTATGTGGGTTTCTGTTGATTTCTATGGGTTTCTGTTGATTTCTCTGGGTTTCTGTTGATTTCTATGGGTTTCTGTTGATTTCTAAGGGTTTCTGTTGAATTCTATGGGTTTTTAAGGGTTTCTATGGATTTCTATGCGGGTTTCCATGGTTGGGTTTCTATGGGTTTCTACGTGTTTCTGTTGATTTCTATGGGTTTCTACGTGTTTCTGTTGATTTCTATGGGTTTCTACGTGTTTCTGTTGATTTCTATGGGTTTCTACGTGTTTCTGTTGATTTCTATGGGTTTCTACGTGTTTCTGTTGATTTCTATGGTTTTTTGTAGGTCGGTTGATTTCTATGGTTTTTGTAGGTCGGTTGATTTCTATGGGTTTCTGTGGATTCCTATAGGTTTCTACGAGTATGATGTTTAGCGGCTTCTATAAATGCCCAAGTGTTTCAGGGTGTATCTGAAAATTTCCGTAGATTTTTCATTTTTTTCAAAATCGGGTTTTTTAAATTTGGAAACACCAGGAAGCAAAAGTTTCAGCTATTTACATGGCAACAAGACGGCTTTCTATTAATTTGTGTCTGCTTTTGTTTGCTTTTATAATTACAGTTGACTGTGTCATTGTTTTGTCCCATTGGAAGAAAAAATTTTTCGTTTCCATTTTGTAGGTCGTTGACAAGCTGTGATATTGTATTAAAATACAATGTTTACTTAAACATAGACTATAATTACGTTACTATCATTCCCATCCCCAGATCCCGAGTACAACTCTCCTCTCTTCCTGGACTGCTGCGGTCTCGTCCGCCGTGTGATGTACGATTTGCGCAAAGAGTTCGGCTTTCGAATCGGGCCCTGGAATCAGGCGTACATGTTCGACACGCTGCCTATTCGACTGACTGAAGAGACCATGCAGCCTGGAGATCTGGTGTTTATCGAGGCCGTGTACTACTCTGAAACTGGTGGGTGAAAGCTTTTTTCATTGTGAGCGGGTTGGGGCGGCATATAGAGTAAGGGGGGATTAGTTAGTAGACTTGATAGTAGGGGTAGATTATAGCTCAGTAGGGTAGATTGTAGTAATGTTGAATTGGAGTATAGTAGGTAGATTGGAGTAGAGTAGGGTAGGTTGGAGTAGAGTAGGGTAGATCAGAGTAGAGTAGGTAGATTGGAGTAGAGTAGGGTAAATTGGAGTAGAGTAGGGTAGGTTGGAGTAGAGTAGGTTAGATTGGAGTAGAGTAGGGTAGATTGGAGTAGAGTAGGGTAGATTGGGGTAGAGTAGGGTAGATTGGGGTAGAGTAGGGTAAATTGGAGTAGAGTAGGGTAGATTGGGGTAGAGTAGGGTAGATTAGAGTAGAGTAGGGTAGATCAGAGTAGAGTAGGGTAGATTGGAGTAGAGTAGGGTAGATTGGAGTAGAGTAGGGTAGATTGGAGTAGAGTAGGGTAGACTGGGGTAGAGTAGGGTAGATCAGAGTAGAGTAGGGTAGATTGGAGTAGAGAACTAAAAAAACAACTTAAAAAACAACTTTTCGAACGCAGCCAAGAAGCAGAAGCACAACATGGTCCACGTGGAGGTGTGGCTCGGCGACGGGCCCAAAACCATCGGTGCCCGTTGGCAGAAAGGCAAAGTGCAGGTGTTCGACTCGTACAAATTTGTGTCGACCAGTTATCACTCGCAGGTGCATCACTTCTGTTCGATTGACACCTGGCTGCAGGGAATATGCCGAAGGTGAGAAATTCTTAAATGGTTATTTTAGTTTCAGATTAAGGTCCATTTATATGAATCAATAAATAGATTTTATAGATCACCGATAGATGTCGTATAGATCAGCGATAGATTTCCTGTAGGTTAGCGATCGATATTGTTTAGATCACCGATAAATATTGTATAGATCAGCGATTGATATTGTATAAAGGAGCGAAAGATATTATATAGATCAGGAATAGATATTGTATAAATCACCGATAGATGTCGTATAGATCTGCTGTTGATGTTGCTGTCGATCAGCGATATGCCGTATAGATCAGCAATAAATAATGTATAGATCAGTGATAGATTGTATAGATCAGCAATAAATATTGTATAGATCAGCAATAGATATTGTATAGATCTGCAATAGATATTGTATAGATCAGCAATAGATATTGTATAGATCTGCAATAGATATTGTATAGATCAGCAATAGATATTGTATAGATCTGCAATAGATATTGTATAGATCTGCAATAGAAATTGTATAGATCTGCAATAGATATTGTATAGATCTGCAATAGAAATTGTATAGATCTGCAATAGATATTGTATAGATCTGCAATAGATATTGTATAGATCTGCAATAGATATTGTATAGATCTGCAATAGATATTGTATAGATCAGATCAGCAATAGATATTGTATAGATCAGTGATAGATGTCGCATCAATTCCAAAATTCAACAAGTGGTCTCCCACATTAATTTATGTAATAAATGCTTATTTCTATATGTACTCATAAATTTTGGAGAGCTGGAACAGATCCCCATACCTCATCTTAATCACCATCATTAATTTACTAACCCTCTCATCCATAGCCTAACCCCATCGCAACAAGTCTGTAAAACTTCCATAATTTGCCAATCAATCAATAGAAAGATAAATGGATATTGGAAACAGAGTGGGCCAAAGCTTGGTAGCTTTACCTGTTAACATTGTAGTCCAAAAATGAATGCCCAATTGAATGGGTGGAATCGCTAGAATTGCATGTCAGATGTAGTAGGGCAAGGGTTATAAACAAGCCTCATTCTATTGCTCCTCATCCATGCATTCAACCTACAGTTCCTCCTTCATCAATTTTTCACCCTATTCTCATCTAACTCTCATGTCTTCCCTGATGCTACCAGTGTTGAGCCTCTGGGCCGGGGGGTTTCTGTTCCGGATTGGCGCAACCTTCTGGAGCCTGTGTTTTTCGCCTTTGTCCTGTCCCTTCCTGTACTGCCTTTGTTGTCTTGTTCTTCCCATCATTGCTGTAAAACTGCCCTAACCTTGGAGAACTGTAGTGTGCCCAGAGAGCTGGGGTGACAGATCTTCTCACTGCAGCTTAAATGGATCTGTAACTCATTTTGTTAGTGATTTCACAGAATTACACAAGAGTTAGTCAGTCAGTCTCTCATTAAGTTACTTAGTTAAATAGTTAGTTAGTTAGTTAGTTAATTAGTTACTTGTTTATTTAGTTAGTTAGTTAGTTAGTTAGTTAGTTAGTTAGATAGTTAGTTAGTTAGTTAGTTAATTAGTTACTTGTTTATTCAGTTAGTTAGTTAGTTAGTTAGTTAGTTAGTTAGATAGTTAGTTAGTTAGTTAGTTAGTTAGTTAGTTACTTGTTTATTCAGTTAGTTAGTTAGTTAGTTAGTTAGTTAGTTAGTTAGTTAGTTAGTTAGTTAGTTAGTTAGTTAGTTAGTTAGTTAGTTAGTTAGTTAGTTAGTTAGTTAGTTAGTTAGTTAGTTAGTTAGTTAGTTAGTTAGTTAGTTAGTTAGTTAAATAGTTAGTTAGTTAGTTAGTTAGTTAGTTAGTTAGTTAGTTAGTTAGTTAGTTAGTTAAATAGTTAGTTAGTTAGTTAAATAGTTAGTTAGTTAGTTAGTTAGTTAGTTAGTTAGTTAGTTAGTTAGTTAGTTAAATAGTTAGTTAGTCAGTTAGTTAGTTAGTTATTTAGTTAGTTAGTTAGTTAGTTAGTTAGTTAGTTAGTTAGTTAGTTAGTTAGTTAGTTAGTTAGTTAGTTAGTTAGTTAGTTAGTTAGTTAGTTAGTTAGTTAGTTAGTTAGTTAGTTAAATAGTTAGTTAGTCAGTTAGTTAGTTAGTTAGTTATTTAGTTAGTTAGTTAGTTAGTTAGTTAGTTAGTTAGTTAGTTAGTTAGTTAGTTAGTTAGTTAGTTAGTTAGTTAGTTAGTTAGTTAGTTAGTTAGTTAGTTAGTTAGTTAGTTAGTTAGTTAGTTAGTTAGTTAGTTAGTTAGTTAGTTAGTTAGTTAGTTAGTTAATTAGTTAGTTAGTTAGTTAGTTAGTTAGTTAGTTAGTTAGTTAGTTAATTAGTTAGTTAGTTAGTTAGTTAGTTAGTTAGTTAGTTAGTTAGTTAGTTAGTTAGTTAGTTAGTTAGTTAGTTAGTTAGTTAGTTAGTTAAATAGTTAGTTAGTTAGTTAGTTAGTTAGTTAAATAGTTAGTTAGTTAGTTAGTTAGTTAAATAGTTAGTTAGTTAGTTAGTTAGTTAAATAGTTAGTTAGTTAGTTAGTTAGTTAAATAGTTAGTTAGTTAGTTAGTTAGTTAGTTAAATAGTTAGTTAGTTAGTTAGTTAGTTAGTTAAATAGTTAGTTAGTTAGTTAGTTAGTTAGTTAAATAGTTAGTTAGTATAGATCTGCAATCTATATTAGTTAGTTGTATATTTCGTGAGTAGGGCTTGGTCATATTAAATTGAAGTAAGCCAATAATTTAAAATATAATCCTATCCCTGACATACCTTGTACAAGTTTTATTGTCCCTAATTAGCGCCATTCCTCAATCTTTAACTTGCTTCGTGCTCACCTGCAGCATATATAAAGAACTCAATCGTGACAAAAAGTCGAATAAGAATTGGTGAAGTGTGGCAGCATAGTGGCACTTCTGACAGACAATTTTCTTTCGGGGGGGGGGATTAAGGCCTGACTTGCGGAATCTTCAGGGTAAGGGTTAGTAATCAGCAACAAGGGAGTAGTTAGGAGCTATGCTTGGACTAAAATAGGCTGCTAGTCGCAGTTTTCCTTCTAAGCCACAAACTGTACAGAAGCATGTCAATCAAGTCTTGTGTTGGATAAGGTTAATATATGAGTAGTGATGGTTGGGATGGGAAGAGTCTAGTTAGACAGAATTGGGACATCTTCAATGAGGTTTGAAGATATGATCGATTTTTATATCTGGTCGCTGGTGCGAAACTGTTCTGCAGGAAACTGGGGTGCTTGTAAACGTTTCTCAAGGCAATGTTGTCGACTGCTTTTACGGTTGAGTTGGATGGGAGCAGGGAGTCAGGAAGAACTTGAAAATGGATAAATGAGGAGGAGATAGAGGAGACGAGAGATAGGAGGGAAGAGAGATGAGTGATGTGATATGGGAGAGAGGAGAGATGAGAAATGACAGGAGATAGGAAAGATAAGAGATGAGAGATAGGGGGAAAAGAGAGGAGAGATGAGAGATGGGAGATGAGATATGAGATATGGGAGAGAGGAGAGAGGAGTGATGAGAAATAGGAGAGTTGTGAGAATGGTGAGAATGGTGAGAATGGTGAGGTCTAAACGAGAATAGATTTTCGACAGGTAGTGCTAAAAGAAGACAAGTGTCAGAAAAGTTTAGACAAGAAAACAATCCGGTAGGGTTAAAAAATTTTTTTAGACACATTGTTATAATAAAAGTTTCTAAGCGTAGAAATTTCTAAATAAAATCCTGTACTTTCTACTATCAGCTCGTCCAATCAGTAGCATAATTGGCATATAGTAGCAGTTTAATTAAATTTGCTGATATTTAACCAGACAATGTCCCTGTTGACTCGCAACCGGCAGCTTCTGCTCTGAGCATCCGTGGAAGCGGCCTTCAAGCAATCCGGCAAGCAGAAGCAACAAGTACAGCATATTCACTGCCGACAAGTCGCAGCAGCAGCAGCAGAACCAGCAGCAAAACCCAGCAAAGAAGAACCGCCAGAAGAAGAAGAAGAAGAAGAAGAAACACGCTGAACAGGCGCTGGAATCCACGGCTGACGGAGCTGCTGCTGAGGACGGCGCCGCCACGGGGAAGCGGAAGTGCAAAGACTGCCGGAAGAAGCGGCAGTCTGAAATCTAGTAAAGAAAATGAAGAACACCTACAATAAAGTAGTATGAAGCGAATGCGATAATAGAAATTTGTACAAAAAATCTGTACTATATTTCTAGTGCTGCTCTCCTAGTGGCTTGCTTAGCTTTTATTCTGGTTGTGGTAGTGTGCTCGATCGCTTGCAGGTGGTTGTAGCCTAGTGGTTGGAACGTCGGACTCACGACTTGAAGGTCGGGGGTTGGATTCTCGACCGATTAGGAACAATTTGTGTCCTTAAGCAAGACACTTAACTCACAGCTGTAAAATTGACTAATTATGAACTTCTATAAAAAACTAGACTACGAGTAATAATATCCAATTAGAAGTCTCCCTAGAAAAATAAATCTTTCACTTAGTTTTTACACTCTAATACACAGTTTAGAACTTTATTATAACATTTATCTTCTTCCTTCTAGGCTGCAGCTAGTTTTGCACTTTCCAGTTAAAACTATTTTTATTCCGGTTATTTGCGATTGTGAAGATTAACAATAAACATGTTTTAATTAACTGACAAGGCTATTTTTTAGAGTCAACTATTAAGTTATCCGAGATTCACTGTTTCATTATTTATTGGACTTGTTTAAACTAGCTTGATGTGAAATTTTACTTATCCTTGATCTAAAGTGACCTCTAACACATTAACCTATTTTTTGCCTTGTCTATACTGACCTAAATTTAGGTCTACATTGACCAAAATTTAACTAGACTAACCCGAATGAACCAGCTATGATCAAAATTGACCTACATTGACCCAAGTTTTCCTAAATTGACCCAACTTGACCTACCAAGCCTCACCTTGACCCAACTTGACCTACCAAGTCCCACCTTGAACCAAGTTGACCTACCAAGTCCTAAATTGACCCAAGTTGACCTACCAAGTCCCACCTTGACCCAACTTGACCTACCAAGTCCTAAATTGACCCAAGTTGACCTACCAAGTCCTAAATTGACCCAAGTTGACCTACCAAGTCCTAAATTGACCCAAGGTGACCTACCAAGTCCTAAATTGACCCAAGTGGACCTACCAAGTCCTAAATTGACCCAAGGTGACCTACCAAGTCCTAAATTGACCCAAGTTGACCTACCAAGTCCTGAATTGCCCTAAATAAACTAACATTGACTAAGGTCGACCCACGTTGATCCAAGTTGACTCACATTGAGTGACCTATTTGTATTGACCCATTTCGATCTTATTCAATCCCAAAACAATTGATTTTATAAATTTCAATTAATGAAAATTGCTGACTAAAACTAATTCGCATACATAAATTCTATATGCGATATCGCAATCGATGATGGCTCAGCAGCCTCGAATCGTCATCACGGGAGCCGGCATGACCCGGTTCACCCGACCTCAAGCATCCCCAAACGACAGTTCAGGTTATGAATTTGATCAACTAGCAGAGCAGGCTGCCGCTGAAGCTCTACGAGACTCCGGCATCGAGTACAGCAGTGTAGCCGCTGTAGTTGCCAGCTATTGCTACGGAGATCCAGCCTGTGGTCAGCAAGTGGCCTACAGACTCGGCCTGACCGGAGTCCCAGTGTTCAATGTCAACAATAACTGCTCATCTGGTAGCAGCGCTATCGCTCTCGCCAGAGCTATTCTGATTGCTAATTCCACTATTGGAGCTAATCCGGGTCCGGTTCTCGTGCTGGGATTTGAGCAGATGGAGCGCGGAGGTTTGAGCAGGCGATATACTGACCGACCCGACCCAGTGGGACGGCACTGCGATCGGATTGGAGCGCTGGGCGGAAACAGAGAGCCCTGCTCGCCTGGAATGTCGCAGTGGACTAGCGATGTAGTGAGAGTTCTGTGGGAATCTCATAGCCTGTGTGCTGGGAATCTCATGGCTTGCGTGTTGGGAATCTCATGGCTTGTGTGTTGGGAATCTCATGG
This sequence comes from Macrostomum lignano, assembly GCA_002269645.1. Classification (NCBI taxonomy): domain Eukaryota; kingdom Metazoa; phylum Platyhelminthes; family Macrostomidae; genus Macrostomum; species Macrostomum lignano. Next base: position 125,809 of record NIVC01000188.1, on the reverse strand, counting down.
CTTGTGTGTTGGGAATCTCATGGCTTGTGTGTTGGGAATCTCATGGCTTGTGTGTTGGGAATCTCATGATGACTTGTGTGTTGGGAATCTCATGGCTTGTGTGTTGGGAATCTCATGGCTTGTGTGTTGGGGATCTCATGGCTTGTGTGTTGGGAATCTCATGCTGACTTGTGTGTTGGGAATCTCATGGCTTGTGTGTTGGGAATGTCATGGCTTGTGTGCTGGGAATCTCATGGCGTATGTTGGAGTTCACGTTAAATTATTAAGAAATCTCACGCCCTACTTATACGGAAATCTCTCACCCCAATTTCACGGAAATCTCTCACCCTAGTCTCATGGAAATCTCTCACCCTACTCTCATGGACATCGCTCACCCTACTCATACGGAAATCTCTCACCCTACTCTCATAGAAATCTCTCACCCTACTCTCATGGACATCTCTCACCCTACTCACGCGGAAATCTCTCACTCTACTCAGACGGAAACCTCACACCCTACTCACGCGGAAATCTCTTACCCCACTCACACGGAAATCTCTCACTCCACTCAAACGGAAATCTCACAGATTCGAATGTTCGCCGGCGCAGCTTCCGAATACCGCGACATCAGCGGGTCGGCCGCCCTCACCTCCGAGCAGCTGCTGGCCTCGGTGGCATTCAAGTCTCGCCTGCACGGCTCCCAGAATCCCCGAGCGATGCTGTCGAGAGCGCCCAAGTCGGCCGACGACCTGCTCAAAGCTCCACTGCTCTCGCCACCAATTCGCGTCAGCTTCTGCGCCCCGGTGGCAACCGGAGCCGCAGCAGTTGTCATGGCAACAGAGTCGTGGTGGTCCAACAGACGATTGCCAGTCACCGAGCTGGTTGATCAAGAACTAGTCAGCGACTTTTCCGACACATTCTCCGACACAAATAGTGGAGGATACTCGAGCCTGTGCGGACTGACTCAAGCTCGAGTGGCGTCGAGCAGGATCTACCATAGACAGCGGCTGAATCCCAAAGAGCAGCTGGCCCTGGTTGAGCTGCACGACTGTTTCGCTAGTAACGAGCTCATGCTCTACGAAGCGCTTGGACTGGCTGACAAAGGCTTCGCCCAGCAGTACTTCAGTTCCGGTAGATGGATTGACAGCTTAAACGGTGACGGATCTCTGTACCTGACTGGCAGGCAGGTGGTTAATCCGTCCGGCGGTCTGATGTCGAAAGGACACCCGCTCGGCGCCAGCGGAGTTGCTCAGTGCGCCGAGATGAGCTGGCAGCATCGAGGCCTGGCTGGTAGAAGACAGGTGCCAGCTCTGGATGAGACCGACTCGAATAGGTGGGCTCTGCAGCACAATTTCGGCTTGGGGTCCAGCTGCGCTGTGACGCTGTATCGGCGGTATGGTTCCGCTGCTTTGGAGCGGGGTCAGGGGGCCAAGCTTTGAGAAGCTTTGAGTTGGAGATCTGCGCTTCGTTAACACTTTGATTGACGCTTTGCCTGTTTTTGGACCTCAGGGAGGGGAAAGCAACGATTTCCCGTGAGAGACCTCTGGGAGGGATAGCAACGATTCCCTTTGAAAGACCTCAGCGAGGGGAAAACAACGATTCACCCTGAAAGACCTCAGCGAGGGGAAAACAACGATTCACCCTGAAAAACCTCAGGGAGGGGAAAGCAGCGATTTCTGGTGAAGGACCTCAGAGAGGGGAAAGCAGCGATTTCTGGTGAAGGACCTCAGAGAGGGGAAAGCAGCGATTTCTGGTGAAGGACCTCAGGGAGGGGAAAGCAACGATTTCTGGTGAAGGACCTCAGGGAGGGGAAAGCAACGATTCCCCCTGAAAGACCTCAGGGAGGGAAAAGCAACGATTCCCCCTGAAAGACCTCAGGGAGGGGGAAGCAACGAAAGCAACGATTCCCACTGAAAGACCTCAGGGAGGGGAAAGCAACGATTCCCCCTGAAAGACCTCAGGGAGGGGAAAGCAACGATTCCCCCTGAAAGACCTTACGGAGGGAAAGCAAGGATTCCCCCTGAAAGACCTCAGGGAGGGGAAAGCAACGATTCCACCTGAAAGACCCCAGGGAGGGGAAAGCAACGATTCCCCTTGAAAGACCTCAGGGAGGGGAAAGCAACGATTTCTGGTGAAGGACCTCAGGGAGGGGAAAGCAACGATTCCCCCTGAAAGACCTCAGGGAGGGAAAAGCAACGATTCCCCCTGAAAGACCTCAGGGAGGGGGAAGCAACGAAAGCAACGATTCCCACTGAAAGACCTCAGGGAGGGGAAAGCAACGATTCCCCCTGAAAGACCTCAGGGAGGGGAAAGCAACGATTCCCCCTGAAAGACCTTACGGAGGGAAAGCAAGGATTCCCCCTGAAAGACCTCAGGGAGGGGAAAGCAACGATTCCACCTGAAAGACCCCAGGGAGGGGAAAGCAACGATTCCCCTTGAAAGACCTCAGGGAGGGGAAAGCAGCGATTTCTGGTGAAGGACATCAGGGAGGGGAAAGCAGCGATTTCTGGTGGAGGACCTCAGGGAGGGGAAAGCAACGATTCTCTGAAAAGTTTCAGGGAGGGTAAAACAGCAAAGATTTTCTGAAGAACCTTGACGAGGCAAATATATGTAGCAACGACAGAGCTTCCGATTCATTCCAAATTACAACATAATATGTTGATTCTAAATGAATTATTTGTCGTATTGTTTGATAATTTAGTTTTTGATACCACAGAACTTTGTAATTCGTTGTAACGTAGTAATTCTACTTCCTTACTTGGAGTTTACTTGTAATTATTACAAATAATTTTACTCATTGATTGTAATTTTTTGGTTAAATATATACATTTGCTCAAGTGATTACGCGATACTTAATAGTTTTATTTTCGTTACTTTCTACTTTAGATAGTAGTACAGGTAGGTATATAATTAAAAGCTTATATAAGAATAATAAAAATATCAAATTTACTTTGCCGAATTTTACATGTAGGTATGAAAATGTGCCTAATGTGTTTAGTTCGTCTGTGCTTAACAACAGACCTCGAGACAGCTTTTTTATTGTTCTTTTTCTGTTCTGTTTGCGGCTATCTTTACAATTTGTATAATTCTTTTCTACGCGTGCTCTGAACCAGATCTAAACCAGATTGGCTCACTTGGCTGCTGGGGGGTGTTTTGGTCGATTGACCCACAGAAAACGCTTCTATATTTATAATGCACAGGTTTATGGGCCGTATGTGTAGGTGAAGAGTAGAATAAAAATGCGCAAAGAGCTGCTTTCGTACGGAGTAGCACGTTTCTTGCCTTATTGTCGGAGCTCTCGGCATTTCTTTTGGTCCTCTAAGCCGGTAAATTCTCTGTAACTTTGAGTCATTTTGCACTCTAAGATCTTCTATAGATTTTTAAGCAGTATTTGGATTAGATAAGATTATGTGTTTTTTAGGTGTTATCTGTGCTACGCTCGTAAAATTGTCTACTACATGTACATGTAGCTCGAATAAGTCCTATAGAGTATTGAGTTTTTAAGTACTTGTGTGCTACAACTGGGCTATATTTACTCGTACTATTTCATACATAACTAATGAATGCAGTTTATATACATGTACACAAATGCATTGATGTATCATTACAGGGGCGAGAGAGGAGAGGGTAGAGGTAGAGGAGATAGAGGAGACTATGGAGAAGAGAGACGAGAGGGTAGAAGGGAGAGAGGAGAGGGTAGAGGAGAACGGGGAGAGAGTGGAGAAGAGAGAGGAGAGGGTGGAAAAAAGAGAGAGGAGAGGGTAGAGGAGATAAAGGAGATGATGGAGAAGAGAGAGGAGAGAGTAGAGGAGAGAGAGGAGAGGGTAGAGGAGAGAGAGGAGAGGGTAGAGATGATAGAGGAGAGGGTGGAGAAGAGAGAGGAGAGGGTGGAGAAGAGAGAGGAGAGGGTGGAGAAGAGAGAGGAGAGGGTGGAGAAGAGAGAGGAGAGGGTGGAGAAGAGAGAGGAAGGGGGGAGAAGTGAGAGGAGAGGGTAGAGATGATAGAGGAGAGGGTGGAGAAGAGAGAGGAGAGGGTGGAGAAGAGAGAGGAGAGAGTAGAGGAGAGAGAGGAGAGGGTAAAGAAGATATAGGAGAGGGTGGAGAAGAGAGAGGAGAGGGGAGAGGAGAAAACTGAAAGGGCAGCTGGGACAGAGGTAAGGGTAGAGAATCGAGTGCAGCTAAGACAAACACGAGCACAGACACAGGAGGGCCACACATTGGCAGGTAAATCTTCTTCGCGACCAAACGCCAAGACCTAAGCTAGTTCTTAGTAACCCCACTGCACTTTACTAATATATTATTCGTTACTAAGCTTAGTTAAAATACTTAATAAATTTCAGCGCCGTCTGCAGTGGTTGCCATAGCAACAGCCGGACGCGTCCTCACTGCGGCAGCAGGTTGCAAAGTTTGCAAAGCCCAATAGGCTCATTCATTAATTAATTTCATTCCAAGAGCGATGCCGTCCGCATGGGAACAGGAAATACTTGGCGATAATGCCAGCAGTCAGCGGCTGCAGATGCTGCTGATGTATCTCATTGTGGCTGCCTGCGTGCTGCTGGCCTACGGGCTTGGCTGTCTGGGCTTTAGCGGTGAGCGATCACTTTGATACCAAGCTATGCAGCTAGTCAGATTTGTTTTTTAGCAAAGCTCAAATTTCCGTTTTTAGGCTGAAGGGTTTGATGATGTATTGAAAAGTACACTGCTATCATCTAGAGCTAATTCTAGCATTTTATTATACCAGCATAGCTTATTATGTATGCATAAATACATCTTAAATGCACATTTCACTTCTTTATCGCTCTATTATCACACTCTCTACCATACACTCTTTACTGCACTCTCTACCACACACACTCTTTACCACACACTGTACCACACACTCTTTACCACACACTGTAGCACACACTCTTTTTACCACACACTGTACCACACACTCTCTTTACCACACACTGTACCACACACTCTCTTTACCACACACTGTACCACACACTCTCTTCACCACACACTGTAGCACACACTCTTTTTACCACACACTGTACCACACTCTCTTTACCACACACTGTACCACACACTCTCTTTACCACACACTGTACCACACACTCTCTTTACCACACACTGTACCACACACTCTCTTTACCACACACTGTACCACACACTCTCTTTACCACACACTGTACCACACACTCTCTTTACCACACACTGTACCACACACCCTCTCTTTACCACACACTGTACCACACACTCTCTTTACCACACACTGTACCACACACTCTCTTTACCACGCACTGTACCACACACTCTCTTTACCACACACTGTACCACACTCTCTCTTTACCACACACTGTACCACACACTCTCTTTACCACACACTGTACCACACACTCTTTTTGCCACACACTGTACCACACACTCTCTTTACCACACACTCTCTTTACCACACACTGTACCACACACTCTCTACCACACACTCTCTTTACCACACACTGTACCACACACTCTCTACCACACACTCTCTTTACCACACACTGTACCACACACTGTACCACACACTCTTTACCACACACTGTACCACACACTCTCTTTACCACACACTGTACCACACACTCTCTTTACCACACACTGTACCACACACTCTCTTTACCACACACTGTACCACACACTCTCTTTACCACACACTGTACCACACACTCTCTTTACCACACACTGTACCACACACTCTCTTTACCACACACTGTACCACACACTCTCTTTACCACACACTGTACCACACACTCTCTCTTTACCACACACTGTACCACACACTCTCTCTTTACCACAAACTGTACCACACACCCTCTCTTTACCACACACTGTACCACACACTCTCTTTACCACACACTGTACCACACACACTCTCTTTACCACACACTGTACCACACACTCTCTTCACCACACACTGTACCCCACACCCTCTCTTTACCACACACTGTACCACACACTCTCTTTACCACACACTGTACCACACTCTCTCTTTACCACACACTGTACCACACACTCTCTTTACCACACACTGTACCACACACTCTCTTTACCACACACTGTACCACACACTCTCTTTACCACACACTGTACCACACACTCTTTTTACCATACACTGTACCACACACTCTCTCTTTACCACGCACTGTACCACACACTCTCTTTACCACACACTGTACCACACACTCTCTCTTTACCACGCACTGTACCACACACTCTATCTACCACATAATTTGCCATACACTCAATTGTTAGCCACCCATTATCCCACCCGCTTGGCCACCCCACCCCAGGCGCCTGGCCCACCCTGCTGCTAGCTGTGCTGTTCCACCTCTGGCGAGTGCGGGTGGCCCGCCTGACCCAGGTGGCCGTTCAGCGGGCCGCTCTGCTGGCCACTCGTCGCCGAGCCATGTCCGGCGCGGAGTCGGCCGAGTGGCTCAACTTTCTGGTGAATCGCTGGTGGGCCTTCTCGGCCGAGTCAATCCAGTCGGCGGTGAAGCGATCGCTCGACTATCAGCTGCAGCAGAGGCGGCCGGGATTTTTGCAGAGCATCAGCTTGGAGCGATTCAGTCTGGGCGAGGACACGCCATGCGTGCGCGAGCTGAGATCGTTCGAGACCACCGAGGCGGATCAGAGTCTGGTGGGATTGGGTGTGGGGTTTCTGGGTGTGTGGGATTGAGTGTGGGGTTTCTGGGTGTGTGGGATTGAGTGTGGGGTTTCTGGGTGTGTGGGATTGATTGAGTGTGGGGTTTCTGGGTGTGTGGGATTGGGTGTGGGGTTTCTGGGTGTGTGGGATCGAGTGTGGGGTTTCTTGGGTGTGTGGGATTGAGTGTGGGATTTCTGGGTGTGTGGGATTGAGTGTGGGGTTTCTGGGTGTGTGGGATTGAGTGTGGGGTTTCTGGGTGTGTAAGATTGAGTGTGGGGTTTCTGGGTGTGTGGGATTGAGTGTGGGGTTTCTTGGTATGTGGGATTGATTGAGTGTGGGGTTTCTGGGTGTGTGGGATTGGGTGTGGGGTTTCTGGGTGTGTGGGATCGAGTGTGGGGTTTCTTGGGTGTGTGGGATTGGGTGTGGGGTTTCTTGGTGTGTGGGATCGAGTGTGGGGTTTCTGGGTGTGTGGGATTGAGTGTGGGGTTTCTGGGTGTGTGGGATTGAGTGTGGGGTTTCTGGGTGTGTGGGATTGAGTGTGGGGTTTCTTGGTGTGTGGGATTGAGTGTGGGGTTTCTAAGTGTGTAAGATTGAGTGTGGGGTTTCTGGGTGTGTGAGATTGAGTGTGGGGTTTCTGGGTGTGTAAGATTGAGTGTGGGGTTTCTTGGTATGTGGGATTGATTGAGTGTGGGGTTTCTGGGTGTGTGGGATTGGGTGTGGGGTTTCTGGGTGTGTGGGATCGAGTGTGGGGTTTCTTGGGTGTGTGGGATTGGGTGTGGGGTTTCTGGGTGTGTGGGATCGAGTGTGGGGTTTCTGGGTGTGTGGGATTGAGTGTGGGGTTTCTGGGTGTGTGGGATTGAGTGTGGGGTTTCTGGGTGTGTGGGATTGAGTGTGGGGTTTCTGGGTGTGTGGGATTGAGTGTGGGGTTTCTGGGTGTGTAAGATTGAGTGTGGGGTTTCTGGGTGTGTGAGATTGAGTGTGGGGTTTCTGGGTGTGTAAGATTGAGTGTGGGGTTTCTGGGTGTGTAAGATTGAGTGTGGGGTTTCTGGGTGTGTAAGATTGAGTGTGGGGTTTCTGGGTGCGTGAGATTGAGTGTGAGGTTTATGGGTGTGCGGGATCGAGTGTGGGGTTTCTTGGGTGTGCGGGATTGTGTGTGGGGTTTCTTGCAAAAAAATGGCAAAACTATAAATTTTCAGATCTCGGCCACCTGGGCGAACGCCGGCCGCCCGCCACAGGAGGTGTACCGCTCCTCAAAGTATCGCCTTGTGCTGGAAGCCCAGCTGGAGCTGCAGTGCGACCAGTTTCGCATGGACTTTGCCACCAGAATCAGCCGGCTGGGCCTGGGGCCCACCGTCAGCTTCGGTCAGTTGAGCCTCAGCGGCCGGCTGCAGCTGTGCGTTCAACTCGATCTCACGGCTAGATTTCCGCACGTTGCCATGGTCACGGCGGCGTTTAAAGAGCGACCGGATGTTTGGTTTAGCCTGAGAATTACCAGAGCTGTTAATGTGGCGTTTGTGCCAGTGCTGAGGCAGTGGCTGCGGCAGGCTGTGGAGGAGTCCCTGACCACCGCCATGGTTGATCCGGGGGAGCTGGTGCTGTACGCCAGCCAGGTGAGCTGGCTGTAACTAGGGAGTCAATTAGGACTGTAATTAGGGAGTCTATTAGGACTGTAATTAGGGAGTCAATTAGGACTGTAATTAGGGAGTCTATTAGGACTGTAATTAGGGAGTTAATTAGGACTGTAATTAGGGAGTCTATTAGGACTGTAATTAGGGAGTCTATTAGGACTGTAATAAGGGAGTTTATTAGGACTGTAGTTAGGGAGTCTATTAGGACTGAAATTAGGGAGTCTATTAGGACTGAAATTAGAGATTCTATTAGGACTGAAATTAGAGAGTCTATTAGGACTGAAATTAGAGAGTCTATTAGGACTGAAATTAGAGAGTCTATTAGGACTGAAATTAGAGAGTCTATTAGGACTGAAATTAGAGAGTCTATTAGGACTGAAATTAGAGAGTCTATTAGGACTGTAGATATATTAGAGCTGTAATTAAGGAGCTAATTAGTGGTGCAATTAGAGAATCTGTTAGGGCTGTAATTAGGGAGTTAGTTAGTGTCGCACTTAGGAAATCTGTTCGGGATTTAATTAGGGAATTGATGAGGGGTGCAGTTAGGAAATCTATTAAAACTATATACTAGGGAATGTATCTATTAGGCTTGTGTATTTTAGGAACCAATTATCAATCTCACATTGGAGTGCGATTAGCAAATATTTTGTTGTAATTAGGGAATCCATTAGGTATCTGATTAGAGAAACCAAATTAGTTCTTCCAATTAGACAGTGGCTCAAATTGTGTTATAGATCTAGATTAGATTCTAGATTATCTAGATTACGTCTACTCTTTGTTTTAATTATTTGCAAAAAGAAGCACAAAATCTCCTAAAAAATCGATCCCAGGACCCCATGGCCCCTCTGGCCGCCGACCCTGCCGACCCCGACGCTTCCCCCGCCGCCGCCGGCGCTCGACCAATTCGCGGCGTCCTCACCGTGACGCTGCGGATCTCCAAGGCCTCCGCTGGGGCGGCCAGTCCGGCTAAGAAATCGTCAGAGGCGACCGGCGAGGCTGTGGACACAGTCGAGGACGCCGACGCCGCGTCAAGCGGTATTCGAATCTGCACTATCAGCTTGGGCAAGGAGCAGCGGTTGGTGTCTAGGGAGTTCCCGGCCGGTTCCGCCTGCACCCAGGCTGCTTCGTTCTTTGTGCGCGACCTGGCTTCGGAAGAGGTTTGTCCAGGTGTGGGAATTGTGTGTCCGGGTCCGGGGATTGTGTGTCCGAGTCCAAGGATTGTGTGTCCGGGTCCAAGGATTGTGTGTCCGAGTCCGGTGATTGTGTGTCCGAGTCCGGTGATTGTGTGTCCGAGTCCAAGGATTGTGTGTCCGGGTCCAAGGATTGTGTGTCCGAGTCCGGTGATTGTGTGTCCGAGTCCAAGGATTGTGTGTCCGGGTCCAAGGATTGTGTCCGAGTCCGGTGATTGTGTGTCCGAGTCCGGTGATTGTGTGTCCGAGTCCAAGGATTGTGTGTCCGGGTCCAAGGATTGTGTGTCCGAGTCCGGTGATTGTGTGTCCGAGTCCGGTGATTGTGTGTCCGGGTCCGGGGATTGTGTGTCCGGGTCCGGGGATTGTGCGTCCGAGTCCGATGATTGTGTGTCCGGGTCCGGGGATTGTGTGTCCGGGTCCTGGGATTGTGTGTCCGGGTCCGATGATTGTGTGTCCGGGTCCGGGGATTGTGTGTCCGGGTCCTGGGATTGTGTGTCCGGGTCCGGGGATTGTGTGTCCGGGTCCGGGGATTGTGAGTCCGAGTCCGATGATTGTGTGTCCGGGTCCGGGGATTGTGTGTCCGGGTCCGGGGATTGTGCGTCCGAGTCCGATGATTGTGTGTCCGGGTCCGGGGATTGTGTGCTCGAGTCCGAGGATTGTATGTCCGAGTCCAAGGATTGTGTGTCCGAGTCCGGGTATTGTGTGTCTGGGTCCGGGGATTGTTTGTCCGGGTCCGGGGATTGTGTGTCCGGGTCCGAGGATTGTGTGTCCGGGTCCGGGGATTGTGTGTCCGGGTCCGGGGATTGTGTGCCCGGGTCCGGGGATTGTGTGTCCGAGTCTGGGCATTGTGTGTCCGAGTCCGGGGATTGTGTTCCCGGGTTCGGTTATTGTGTGTCCGGGTCCGGGGATTGTGTGTCCGAGTCTAGGCATTGTGTGTCCGAGTCCGGGGATTGTGTTCCCGGGTCCGGGCATTGTGTGTCCGAGTCCGGGGATTGTGTTTCTAGGTGGTGCGAATCGTGTCCATGTGTGGGGATTCCTGTCTATGTAAGTGTTCTTTTAACCGGTCTATTTATAATATCTTAACCACCAACGAACCGACACTTTAGCTCCACATTCACCTGAAGAGTAAGAGCCTGTTTGGCGGCGTGGCTCCAGTTGCCAAGTGGATTGTGCCCTTGAATGAACAGCCGCTGAAGTCTACTAAAATGTGAGCATTTTGTGCCTGGGCTTTTCAATGCGCCGGTAATATTGAGAACTGCAGATAATTACCATGTATGAAGAGGTCACCTGACCCTCCTATCCTTAGGTTTGGAGAGAGGGGTCACATGACCCTCCTGTCTTCAGATATGGAAAGTGGGTTCACATGACTCTCATGTCCTCGATTTTGAGAGAGGGGTCAAATGACTCTCCTTTTCGCAGATATTGATAAAAGAGTCACCTGACCCTCCTATCCTTAGTTTTGGAGAAAGGGGTCACATGACCCTCCTGTTCTCAGATGTTGAGAAAGGGGTCACATGACCATTTTTCCCTTTGATCTGGATCCAGAATTTTTTTATTAATAATTTTTAAAACTAGCTATCAATTGTACAATCAAATAAAATATTTAGGCATTGATTTTTTTCATTTTTATCATATTTTAATTCAGTGTGCAGATTGCAGAGGTTCAGAGATCATCCAGCCTGAACGCTCAGCTAGAGTACACGGAACTGCCAGACCTGAAGTTGGAGAGTGTGCAGCCAACTCAAGTGTACTCCGGTAAGTCTTTTTCATTAATTAACAGTAAGAAGCTTATCATAGGTGTCTAGTATATATTTAGTAGTCAAAAATATTGAGTCTTAGTCTCAGATGTAAACGTAAGCGACTAAATGTTAAAATTATTTCAGAATCTGGTCGACCAATTCGTGAGAAAAATCTTTAATTTTTCTTGTTTTTATTTTTTTCTGTAAACCGGCCCCTGTATCAGTTTTTTGTTGATTTAAAGTCATTTTTAAATCTTTGAAAATTAAAACAAAACTTGTTGTAGACGATTCCTTTATTAATTTTTTAATGTTGTTGATATTCAATAAAAATTTTGTTTTTGTCTATTTATTTCAACGAAACAAATTATTTGATTTTTAATAGGAAATCTGTTGAACAGATGTTTCTGAGATGTAACAAAATTTAATCAGAAAGTATTTTGAAGTTCATTAATAGGTTTATAATTTTTCTGGTTATTTTAAAAACTATTTGCTTTTGTTCGATCATTCTAATAGCAATATTACTTACTGTTCCATTAAAATAAAAGAAATGATCATTACAAATAGCTTAAAACAGTCTATTAAATTTCTGTTTCCAACTTCAGTCTCGGGCGCGCTGTTTATCAAAGTACACGGCGCCTCGAATCTGCTGGGCATGGATCGCACTGGACAGTCGGATCCTTATTGTGTTGTTTTTGTCAATCGTAGAAAGGTTTGTAGCCTAACAAAGCTGTATCTTAATCATTTTTGTAGAAAGTTTAAAAGGTTAGTAAAATTTATGCAAAAACTACTTTTTCTAGATTGGCAGCACGCCTTACGTTAAGCAGACCAAAAATCCAAAGTTTATCGGCGAGTTTAACGCCTTTGTCGCCGATTATACTAAGGTTAGAATTGCATGTAAATTGTTTATTTATTGGCGTGTTTTTTCACCCTTACTTCATAGTTAGACCCCAGAATTTCCCTGTCCCTAGCTCGTCTCTCATTGGCTGGCGACTTCGTAGTCAGACCCCAGAATTTCTCTGTCCCTAGCTCGTCTCTCATTGGCTGGCGACTTCGTAGTCAGACCCCAGAATTTCTCTGTTCCTAGCTCGTCTCTCATTGGCTGGCGACTTCGTAGTCAGACCCCAGAATTTCTCTGTCCCTAGCTCGTCTCTCATTGGCTGGCGACTTCACTTAGTCTCCTTAGAGTTAGTTAATTTCTACCCCTAGCTCGTCTCTCACTTCCTCGCACGTCTTTATTTTACACCTACAGCCCGTGAACGCAACAAGCTTAAATACAAGTTGTTTTCTTTTCTTTCAGACCACCGTATCATTCTTTCTTTACGACTACGATGGCAGGAACGCATTGCGAGACGATTTTCTAGGCGCCTGTCACGTGACACTGCAGAAGGTGTGCGCTTAGCAGTCGATAACATATACGAGCTAATGCTTAAAGCATTTTCAATTGAACCAGTTTTTTACCAATTTTCTAGGAAAACTCCACGTTGTTATTTCATCAGCTGCCGCTTGGTTACAGCGTTGCCAAGCACGGCCAAGTAGCCAGTAACAATATGGGCAATCTGCTGTTTTCAATCGTTTTTAGACCAGTGCCATCTGTGGCTAAGTCTGGTAAGAACTCGTTACAATAAGCATATTTTATCTAGAAGCACTTTATTTGATTTAGTCCTAGAATTTAATCATCCATACAATTTTTCCTGCTACACGAAGCTATAGTTAAACTCGCTTGGTTGTGTGTTTAAAACTGGCTTGATTGAGTGTTTAAAATTAAACTTCTGTTGATTGAATGTCTAAAAATGCCTTGATTGAGTGTTCAAAACTAGGTTGATAAAGTGTTTAAAACTCTCAATCGATTGAATATTTATACACGCATAGTTACGTCGCTATTTAAGCTCAATTACTTATGTACTTGAACTCAGATATTTTTAATACTCGTAAAACCCAACTACCAGGATTTTACTGCCAATTATTGTACAGACACTTATTCGTTTATGGCTCTAATCTTATTGGCTGCGGTCTTTTTCTCCCTCTCCCTCTTACCCCTCTTTCCCAAATCAGGCGGTTTCTGATTGGCTAGAAACGTTTTTTTACCCAACCCCTACCCCCCTAACCACCGATAACAGAACTGGCCAAAGCGAACAGCGGTCAGCTGACTGACACAGAGCTGATGAATTTGCAGTGCGCGGATGCTTCTAATAACAAAGCGTCGGTGAGAGTTCAATTCCGTTTAATTTATAACTGAATTGAAACTATCTTTTTTACTACTTGTTTAGCCTCTATTCAGTAGTATTAACGCAACATTAAGGAATATCTTAATGAAGAAAGCAAAAAGTCGTTTTAAATATTTAATCAAAATTTCAGGTTTCATCAGAAGAGGTAACTTGAAAAAAGAATTTGCAAACTGACACATACTGTGTGTCTTTTTGTTGTTGTTCATGCTTTAGAAATCTGTCGTGTTGTGTTGTCGAATTAAATTTTTTTTTATCTTTTTATGCAACAGAAAATATAGATAATTATGTGTTTACAGAAATAAAAAATTAATATTAATTCGCTTCATTTTGTTGGACTAACTTTTCTAACCTATAATTTATTTTGTTTAAAATGGAACCTAACATCATGCGACTGATTGCCGCAATGACTTAACTAACAAAACTGTTTTTTTCGATGTACTTCTAATCAGAATCTTGGACGAAATAGGTTTATCGGGAAATTCGTAAGAAAATTATGTAATTCTAAACAAAAATATGTTTACAATTTAGTACAAATTGCTGTAATTTTTGTTTGGCACTAATTATTATAATCAATACGAGCAATGTTTTTGTACGTAATTTCACTGAGTCTGCTATCATGTGCTATATATGATTTATGGTTAAGATTTGATGGTTAAGTATATATGATTCTTTTGTCAATTTTCAGGGAGCCAAGAGAGACGGTACAGCGGACGACAGCTATTCTATGAATGCCGGAGCTTACTTGGCTAAAGGTGCAAACTGAAATTTTATGGTGTCTTGTTGGACTATTAAAAATACATATTTTACCAATATTATGTAAGAGTATGTATCAATACTCTTCTTAGAGCATCCATTAGCAGGGGGGGGGGTCCCTAGCCTAGTGGATAATAGCAAGTTCAGCAGAGTTGACTGCGGTTAGTACCGTATGCTACGAATATAATTCCTTCTAGCTAGTGTCCGCAAGTGCAGGTTAGTAGTTAATACGTCACCATGATTCCATTTCTGGGGAGGGGTTGTCGGTCAGTAGTTAATGCGTCACCATGATTCCATTTCTGGGGAGGGGTTGTCGGTCAGTAGTTAATGCGTCACCATGATTCCACTTCTGGGGAGGGGTTGTCGGTCAGTAGTTAATGCGTCACCATGATTCCATTTCTGGGGAGGGGTTGTCGGTCAGTAGTTAATGCGTCACCATGATTCCATTTCTGGGGAGGGGTTGTCGGTCAGTAGTTAATGCGTCACCATGATTCCATTTCTGGGGAGGGGTTGTCGGTCAGTAGTTAATGCGTCACCATGATTCCATTTCTGGGGAGGGGGTTGTCGGTCAGTAGTTAATGCGTCACCATGATTCCATTTCTGGGGAGGGGGTTGTCGGTCAGTAGTTAATGCGTCACCATGATTCCATTTCTGGGGAGGGGGTTTGTCGTGCGATTTGCGATTCCATGAGGGCCAATCCCTAAGACACAGAGAGTGTACATGCTTGTACACCCTGCGTGAGCTTGTGCCTTCGTACTTAGATTTATGTACTACTACTAATAATAATTGATTACACCTGACCCAATTGGGCCAGATGTGCAGCCGACAGCTCAGCCGCAGCTATTGAGCGACGCATCTGAAGGCTGCGTACAGCTGTTCAGTCAAAGGACTGGGGGGTCGCCACACACACCCTCAATTACCCCAGCTAATGCTGGCACCCATTTTACAGCTGGGTGAACTGAAGCAATACAGAGTTGAGTGCCTTGCTCAAGGACACAAATTGTTCTGAGTGGGATCGAGAATCGAACCCCCGACTTTTCAGTCTTGAGTCCGACGCTCTAACCACTGGGCAGCAACCCCTTTACTAGGCTAAAACCATTTTATGTCATTATAGGTTAATATTCGCGCTCACTTTTAGGCCTGGGTGTCATGGAGTTCAACCTGCTAGGCGCCAAGGAGCTCATGGCCATGGACCGCGGCGGCACCAGCGATCCGTTTGTTGAACTTCGAATCGGTGACGAGATGCTGTTCAGGAGCAAAGTCAGCAAGGCTACGCTGGAGCCGCGCTGGAATGAATGGGTCACCACTAGATGTCCTAGGCAGGGCGAGCAGTTGAAAGTGGTAAGAGAGTTATCTATTGTATTGCATTTACTAAAGTACATTTACTAAAGTACATTTATGGAAGTACTTTTACTAAAGTACATTAACTAAATGACTTTTACTAAGCCCATTTATCGTAGTAAAAAATCTGTCATTTTTCATCATTCCTTCACTTTCGCAGACTGTTTGGGATAAAGATCGCATTGGGAAAGACTTTCTTGGCGACCTGTTGCTCACCTTGGAAGAAATTAGGGCTCTGTCGGACTCGGTGAGTGCTAATAATGTTGTTTAACTACTGAATAGGCCATAAAGCCGTTAAATCTCTGCAAATGGTTATTCGTTGGATAATCTGAGAATTCCCCTTGAGTATTTGATGATGTGAGAAATTACCCTCGTGACTTTGACAGTCTGAGAAATTCCAATTAAGTTTTTGATGATCTGAGAAATACCCTTAGAACCCTTCATGATTTGTTAGTTAAATGTTAGAATCTACTCTAGATTCTCGGTAAAAAGCGTTTGATAATCTGGGAGATATCTTACTAATATCCTATCTCTAAACTGTTCCTCATGAACGAAAATGTTTAATAAATTCTCATCCATTTTTACGCGACAAATTTTTATGTTTCTACTGTAGTCAAGAGTCAAGAATATTGTTGTCACTATTTTATGTTTGAAACTAAAAAACTCTCCAGGCCTCCACTCGCTGGTTCAACCTGTCCGGCAAAGGCATTCGCTCCGGTCAGATCGAGCTGGGCTGCAAGATCGTGTCCGAAGGCTTGGCCGGAGCTGCAGTTGAAAAAAGTTCGGCGAAGAGCAAATCCTCGGACAGGATGACGTCATCGCTACCGACGGGGCCGGGTTTGAATTTCACGGTGCATTCGGCTAGAAATCTTCTAGGCGGCAAATCTGTTGACGCCTTCGTCAAGGTGACGTCATCGGCGAATGCTGCGGAGATTTTTCGGACTAAAACTGAGGCTAAAACTGATCGACCCTATTGGGGACAGAAGTTCTCGGCTGCAATGGGTACGGAACCAATCGTGTTTGTAAGTAATTTTGTTTTATTGTATTATTTTTAGAAAATTTGTTTTAATTAGAAGGGCTGGTAACTGTGTTTCTTAGAAATTGTTTAACTGGCTTGACTGAGTTTACGACCGGAAAAATGCTCCTGCGTTTCTAAGAAAGTTATTAGTTTTTTTTCGAAAATACAGCCTTCCGTCTGTCAATTCATTTGCATTTGGAATTTCGTTTTCAGTCCGTTAACTCTAAGAGTTCGTTTGGCAAAAGCGATTGCATTGGATCTGTGGAATTGAATCTGGAGGCCATTGCCTGCCTGTCAACCGCTGTGAGTTCGTTTTCCGCTGCAGCACACTTGAGAGATGTCAGATTTCTTTGTCTTATATTGTACATATCAGTTACTCAATCAATCAATCAATGAACTATCCCTTTAATTTATCAATCTTTCAACCAATCAACCAACCAATCAACTAATTAATCAATTCATCTATCAATCAATGAATGAATGAATTAATCTATCTATCTGTCTATCCATCCATCCATCAATCAATCAATCAATTAATCAATCAATCAATCAATCATTCAATCCATCAATCAGTCAATCAATCAATCAACCAACCAACTAATCAATAAATCAATAAATCAATAAATCAACTAGTCCATCATTTAATCCACAGAAATCGTAATTCAATTATCCAATCCAACCCAAACAGACCGAGCCAGTTTGGCACCAGCTGACAGACGAAAAAGACCAACAAACTGGCGAACTGTGCCTGGAGTGCACAATGTCCTCGGAACCTACCGCTGATGCCTCTGCTGCCGCTGCATCATCATCAAAATCAAAGTCCGTGGATAAAGTGAGTCGCCTTGTTGGTTTCTGATATTTGAGTGTCGGTTTCTAATATCTGAGTGTCGGTTTCTGATATTTGAGTGTCGTTTCTGATATTTGAGTGTCGGTTTCTGATATCTGAGTGTCGGTTTCTGATATTTGAGTGTCGTTTCTGATATTTGAGTGTCGGTTTCTGATATTTGAGTGTCGTTTCTGATATTTGAGTGTCGGTTTCTGATATCTGAGTGTCGGTTTCCGATATTTGAGTGTCGGTTTCTGATATTTGAGTGTCGGTTTCTGATATTTAAAAGTGTCGGTTTCTGATATTTGAGTGTCGGTTTCTGATATTTGAGTGTCGGTTTCTGATATCTGAGTGTCGGTTTCTGATATTTGAGTGTCGTTTCTGATATTTGAGTGTCGGTTTCTGACATTTGAGTGTCGTTTCTGATATTTGAGTGTCGGTTTCTGATATCTGAGTGTCGGTTTCCGATATTTGAGTGTCGGTTTCTGATATTTGAGTGTCGGTTTCTGATATTTAAAAGTGTCGGTTTCTGATATTTGAGTGTCGGTTTCTGATATTTGAGTGTCGGTTTCTGATATTTGAGTGTCGGTTTCTGATATTTGAGTGCTAGTTTCCGATATTTGAGTTCTAGTTTCCGATATTTGAGTGTCGGTTTCTGATATTTGAGTGTCGGTTTCTGATATTTGAGTGTCGGTTTCTGATATCTGAGTGTCGGTTTCTGATATTTGAGTGTCGGTTTCCGATATTTGAGTGTCGGTTTCTGATATCTGAGTGTCTGTTTCCGATATTTGAGTGTCGGTTTCTGATATTTGAGTGTCAGTTTCTGATATTTGAGTGTCGGTTTCTGATATTTGAGTGTCGGTTTCTGATATTTGAGAGTCGGTTTCTGATATTTAAGTGCTAGTTTCCGATATTTGAGTTCTAGTTTCCGATATTTGAGTGTCGGTTTCTGATATTTGAGTGTCGGTTTCTGATATTTGAGTGTCGGTTTCTGATATTTGAGTGTCGGTTTCTGATATCTGGGTGTCGGTTTCTGATATCTGAGTGTCGGTTTCTGATATTTGAATGTCGGTTTCTGATATCTGAGTGTCGGTTTCCGATATTTGAGTTCTAGTTTCCGATATTTGAGTGTCGGTTTCTGATATTTGAGTGTCGGTTTCTGATATTTGAGTGTCGGTTTCTGATATTTGAGTGTCGGTTTCTGATATTTAGGTGTCGGTTTCTGATATCTGAGTGTCGGTTTCTGATATCTGAGTGTCGGTTTCTGATGTTTGAGTGTCGGTTTCTAATATTTGAGTGTCGGTTTCCGATATTTGAGTGTCGGTTTCTGATATTTGAGTGTCGGTTTCTGATATTTGAGTGTCGGTTTCTGATATTTGAGTGCTAGTTTCCGATATTTGAGTTCTAGTTTCCGATATTTGAGTGTCGGTTTCTGATATTTGAGTGTCGGTTTCTGATATTTGAGTGTCGGTTTCTGATATTTGAGTGTCGGTTTCTGATATTTAGGTGTCGGTTTCTGATATTTGAGTGCTAGTTTCCGATATTTGAGTGTCGGTTTCTGATATTTGAGTGTCGGTTTCTGATATTTGAGTGTCGGTTTCTGATATTTAGGTGTCGGTTTCTGATATTTGAGTGCTAGTTTCCGATATTTGAGTGTCGGTTTCTGATATCTGAGTGTCGGTTTCTGATATTTGAGTGTCGGTTTCTGATATTTGAGTGTCGGTTTCTGATATTTGAGTGTCGGTTTCTGATATTTGAGTGTCGGTTTCTGATATTTGAGTGTCGGTTTCTGATATCTGAGTGTCTGTTTCCGATATTTGAGTTCTAGTTTCCGATCTTTGAGTGTCGGTTTCTGATATTTGAGTGTCGGTTTCTGATATTTGAGTGTCGGTTTCTGATATTTGAGTGTCGGTTTCTGATATTTGAGTGTCGGTTTCTGATATTTGAGTGTCGGTTTCTGATATCTGAGTGTCTGTTTCCGATATTTGAGTTCTAGTTTCCGATCTTTGAGTGTCGGTTTCTGATATTTGAGTGTCGGTTTCTGATATTTGAGTGTCGGTTTCTGATATTTGAGTGTCGGTTTCTGATATTTGAGTGTCGGTTTCTGATATTTGAGTGTCGGTTTCTGATATTTGAGTGTCGGTTTCTGATATTTGAGTGTCGGTTTCTGATATTTAGGTGTCGGTTTCTGATATTTGAGTGCTAGTTTCCGATATTTGAGTGTCGGTTTCTGATATCTGAGTGTCGGTTTCCGATATTTGAGTGTCGGTTTCTGATATTTGAGTGTCGGTTTCTGATATTTGAGTGTCGGTTTCTGATATTTGAGTGTCGGTTTCTGATATTTGAGTGTCGGTTTCTGATATCTGAGTGTCTGTTTCCGATATTTGAGTTCTAGTTTCCGATATTTGAGTGTCGGTTTCTGATATTTGAGTGTCGGTTTCTGATATTTGAGTGTCGGTTTCTGATATTTGAGTGTCGGTTTCTGATATTTGAGTGTCGGTTTCTGATATTTGAGTGTCGGTTTCTGATATTTGAGTGTCGGTTTCTGATATCTGAGTGTTGGTTTCCGATATTTGAGTGTCGGTTTCTGATATTTGAGTGTCGGTTTCTGATATTTGAGTGTCGGTTTCTGATATTTGAGTGTCGGTTTCTGATATTTGAGTGTCGGTTTCCGATATTTGAGTTCTAGTTTCCGATATTTGAGTTCTAGTTTCCGATATTTGAGTGTCGGTTTCTGATATTTGAGTGTCGGTTTCTGATATTTGAGTGCTAGTTTCCGATATTTGAGTTCTAGTTTCCGATATTTGAGTGTCGGTTTCTGATATTTGAGTGTCGGTTTCTGATATTTGAGTGTCGGTTTCTGATATTTGAGTGTCGGTTTCCGATATTTAAATGTCGGTTTTTGATATTTGAGTGTCGGTTTTCGATATTTAAGTGTCGGTTTCTGATATTTGAGTGTCGCGTTTTCTGATATCTGAGTGTCGGTTTCCGATATTTGAGTGTCGGTTTCTGATATTTGAGTGTCGGTTTCCGATATTTGAGTGTCGCGTTTTCTGATATCTGAGTGTCGGTTTCCGATATTTGAGTGTCGGTTTCTGATATTTGAGTGTCGGTTTCTGATATTTGAGTGTCGAATTCAATTTTGTCATTTTTTCCGCCTGATTCCAGCGACGTTCTTTAAACCAATCTCAATTTTACTTCTAAATCGCCCTTAGTCTGTCGAAGGTCGCCCAGTCGCATTTAGCCTGGTGGCAGGTAAAAAATTAATGGCCGCAGATTTAGGCAGAACAAGCGATCCGTTTGTGCGCGTTACCATTGGCAACCGGCTGCTGTACAAGTCGCAGATTGTTAAAGGAAGTTTAAATCCGCAGTGGAACGAAGAGTTCACTGTGCCCGTGCCTAAGAAGCACGCTGTTACTTTTGTAAGGAATTGCATCTTATCATTATTTTTAAACCATTATTATAACAATTATTTGTGGTAATCCAGCTTCTTTATTATATTTAACAAAATCTAAAACATTTCTAACATGGTGCGCAAGAGAGTGAGACAGGTGTGAGAGACTGAAACAAGAGGAAGAGAGAGTGAGACTGGTATGTGAGAGAATGAGACAGGTGTATGATAGGGTGAGACAGGTGTATGAGAGAGTGAGACATGTGTATGAAAGAGTGAGACAGGTGAGAGTGAGACAGATATGTGAGAGAGTAAGACAGGTGTATGAGAGAGTGAGACAGGTGTATGAGAGAGTGAGACAGGTGTATGAGAGAGTGAGACAGGTGTATGAGAGAGTGAGACAGGTGAAAGTGAGACAGGTGAGAGTGAGACAGGTATGTGAGAGAGAGAGACAGGTGTATGAGAGAGTGGGACAGGTGTATGAGAGAGTGAGACAGGTGAAAGTGAGACAGGTGAGAGTGAGACAGGTATGTGAGAGAGTGAGACAGGTGTATGAGAGAGTGAGACAGGTGTATGTGAGAGATTGAGACAGGTGTATGAGAGAGTGAGACAGGTGAATGAGAGAGTGAGACAGGTGTATGAGAGAGTGATACAGGTGTATGAGAGAGTGAGACAGGTGTATGAGGGAGTGAGACAGGTGAGAGTGAGACAGGTGAGAGTGAGACAGGTGTATGAGAGAGTGAAACAGGTGAGAGTGAGACAGGTGAGAGTGAGACAGGTGTATGAGAGAGTGATACAGGTGAGAGTGAGACAGGTATGTGAGAGAGTGAGACAGGTGTATGAGAGAGTGAGACAGGTGTATGTGAGAGATTGAGACAGGTGTATGAGAGAGTGAGACAGGTGTATGAGAGAGTGAGACAGGTGTAGGAGAGAGTGAGACAGGTGAGAGTGATACAGGTGAGAGTGAGACAGGTGTATGAGAGAGTGAGATATTTTTGTGTGTGTGTGAGAGAGAGAGAGAGAGAAAAGTGAGACAGATGTGAGGAGCAAGTGAGACAAATGCCCCTCAGTACTCTAAAGTACCAAATGTACTTTAGAAGATAAAACTTTACAGCAAAAAATAAGCGCGCTGTTATCTTATTTAGAGTGAATGATCTTTCTGTCTAACTATATTGTACTTTGCCGTAGTTACAAACGAATTTTTTCTCCTAACAAATTTTGTTTACTTTGTTAAAAATATTAAAAATTATTTTTTGTTTCAATAATTGTTAATCATGGAACACACAACATTTTTATTACTTTAAAACGACGCTTCTTCCCGCAGACTGTCATGGACTACGATGCAGTTGGTAAAAATGACTATCTGGGCGAGGTATCCTTGGACCCTGTCACAGCCTCAACCGTAAGTTCTTGCTTGAATTGTATGTCCGTTCTGCCGATATGTAGCGTAAATAACTTTATAACCCAAGGCACAGAGAGTGTACATGCCTGACGATTAGAAAGTCAGGGCTGATGTACATCCTGTGCGAGCGTGTGAATGAGCGCGCCCTAAAAGCCCTGAAATGAAGTCCGAATCATCAAAATAATTAATGGTTCATAATTGCTCTGCTCACAACTATTAAGGCAGTCGAGAAGCTGATGCAGCAGTCTCTTGTGAGGCTGGAAGCTGCGTACCTACGCCTCTGCTCCGCAACAGAATGACTTGGACAGATTTTTGAGCTCTGATTCTGAGTTTAATTTAATTTTGACTAATTCTTCAAAGAGTTAGCCTTGCATACGCTCGTATTGGTTGCAGTTGAAATTGTTTTCAAGAACTGGCACCAACGAAATCCTCCGTTAGTTTTGAATTCCTGAGATTCCTGAAAGAAAGAAGGATTTTAAGTATATGATTGGTTGGCTGATTACTTGATTGGTTAACTGAGTGACTGATTGATTGGTGGATTGGTGGATTGATTGATTGATTGGTGGATTGATTGGTGGATTGATTAGTGGATTGGTGGATTGATTACTTGATTAATTGATTGATTGATTGATTGATTAGCTTATGGATTGACTGATGGATAGGTTGAATGACTAACTGATTGATTGATTAATTAATTAGTTAATTAAGCCAGTAAGAGATTAACTGACCGAGTGAGGCAGTAAGCTTGGATGAGGGTGTTCAGTATCCCCTACTAAACATATGCATATTTGGAAGAAAGCCTGTCAATGTGTTAAAATATTGGCTAGAAAATTTAAGTACACAATATTAATATTGCGTGCTTTAGTTTCAATTAGCTATTAGTAAGTCAGTTGCTTTTCTTAGAAAGCATGCTAGTCTGCCGCATGAGTCTTGCCAATGCTTTTTAATTGATTAATTTAGTTTTTTTGCAAGAATAAAGTGTATGAAATAAAAATATAGAGATACAAAAAATCGTTTAAAAATTACATACTACTTAGAGTACTAGAGATTATGAGTAGTTAAAAGTTTTTCCTGAAAGCTTTTTTCTAAGATTAAAAAATCCAACTTAAATCGTTACAAGTAGTATAAATAGGACAATACAACTATTTTAACTACAGCTCGGCGAAACCTGGTACCAGCTCACTGGTCCAAAGGTGAAATCAGGTGAAATTCTGCTGTCATGCCGTCTGCCAGAATCCACCGTCACCTCAGCCGATTTGGACGAAGAAATCGATGTTGATAACGAATTGGTGCCTCCCTCTGAGGTTTTTGAGGTGAGGCAGAACTTTTTTAAGTCTTCAATTCATTTGCAAGTTGATGTGTATGATAAGTACATTTTTAGGTAGGGCTTAGGGTACCAATCTGAATGTACATCTGCCAATTTAAAATTATATTTGCTATTTATCAATGAAAGTACATCCGATAGTTTAAAAGTACATTTGATAATTAAAAAGTACATTTAACCAAATTATAAAAGTACATTTCCAGTTAAAAGTACATTGAGCCAAATTAGAAGAACATTTTCCAGTTAAAAGTACATTTATTCATTATATAAATCTGATTTACGATTTGCGATTCAAAGCTTAAAAAAAGTCTGCTTTGAAATAAATTTTGTGGTTGGGCTTGTGGATGTTCTATATATTTACCGATATGAAAATACGAACAACGATTGTCAAGTTCTTTACAGATTTTGCCGTACAATTTGTATTAAAAAAGTACGAAAACATGTGATGTGAATTTCAGCTTTTAAAATTAAAGAAATCAAATTCAACCAATGGTACATTTTGTGTTCGAAAAAGGCAGTTTGAATTAAAAAGATAAAAGTACAACTTTAATATATTATAAGTACAGCTTGAATATAAAAGTAAAACGGGTATCTAAAAGTACAACTTTAGTCTTAAAGTACAGCTTAAATATAAAAGTACTTGTAACGTATTGAATTTGAAAATTCCATTATTTGTGCTGTCAAAAGTACATAAAGCCTATATAAATTTTCTCGTAGGACGCTACTGTGGCAGCAGACTCAGAGTCCGCTCAGGCTGCAGCTGCTGAGCAGCCTGACGTGGCTCCGCATCGCGGCATCCCCTCGATGTCCGCCTCTTCCACCGATGCCAGCCCTGCATCGCCGCCCGCCCCTACCAAGGCTGTATCAGGGCGTCAGAAAACTGCACAAAAATGTACGCAGTTCATTCTCATTGGCTAACAGGCTAATATAAAATCTCTAATAAATTAATGTTAAAAAATTTATTTTGTATAACATCCCTCTAAAGTACATCGATATAGTACAAGTCCGGTTTATCCACATTCTGACAACACACAAAAAGTCGTAAACTGATAAACTGACAAAAAGTCGTATCAGTTCTCTTGCGTTTAGTTGCCCCAATTAATTTTCCGTTTTACTTTCCTGCTGTGTGCACGATCTATTTAGAGTGTGAGCGTGTTCTATTTGCACGATGGATATTTTAGGCCCCTCCATGCGCGTGGCGTACGAAGAGGTCCAGTTTATTAATATTACTTTAATTATATAGTCTGGCCCTCGGCTCGGTTTATCACCTTTTTATCACTTTCTCTCCTTTCTCTCGCTGTCTCCTCCGATTTTACGACCGCCTGTTTCTAAATTTAGCTCTAAGTGTTAGTCATTTCCGTCTTTGTTATTTGTCCTATTAAGCAATTAGATAGTACACTAGCAATCTTCGCCCCCCGATGGGGGACATCTGGATAGAATCTCTGTTCTCTACAAGTAACAAAAAGACAGCCAAAAAATCCTTCACAAAGACAACAGACAAACTGCTCAAATGAAGTGAATTGCAATAAGAAATCTTCCCAAGACAACAAGCATCCCCCAGATAGCAAGCATTCCTCAAATAGCAAGCATCCCTCAAATAGCAAGCATCCCCCAGATAGCAAGCATCCCCCAGATAGCAAGCATCCCCCAGATAGCAAGCATCCCCAGATAGCAAACATCCCCCAGATAGCAAGCATCCCCCAGATAGCAAGCATTCCCCAGATAGCAAACATTCCCCAGATAGCAAGCATTCCCCAGATAGCAAGCATCCCTCAGATAGCAAGCATACCCCAAATAGCAAGCATCCCTCAGATAGCAAGCATCCCTCAGATAGCAAGCATCCCCCAGATAGCAAGCATCACTCAGATAGCAAGCATCCACCAGATAGCAAGCATCCACCAGATAGCAAGCATCCACCAGATAGCAAGCATCCCTCAGATAGCAAGCATCCCCCAAATTGCAAGCATCGCCCAGATAGCAAGCATCCCCCAGAAAGCAAGCATCCTCCAAATAGCAAGCATCCCCCAGATAGATAGCATCCCCAAATAGCAACCATCCACCAGACAATAAGTAGCTAGAGCGACAATTTCCTTAGCTTTATAGTGGCTCCTTTAAATTGGCATGGCGCTTTATACCTTTACATTTGAAATTGTATATCTTGAATGTTTGACATGGTGGCTCTTTTATGTTTGACATAGTGGCTCTTCTATGTTTGACATGGTGGCTCTTTTATGTTTGACATGGTGGCTCTTTTATGTTTGACATGGTGGCTCTTTTATGTTTGACATGGTGGCTCTTTTATGTTTGACATGGTGGCTCTTCTATGTTTGACATGGTGGCTTTTTTAGGTTTGACATGGTGGCTCTTTTATGTTTGACATGTTGGCTTTTTAATGTTCGACATGGTGGCTCTTTAATGTTCGACATGGTGGCTTTTTAATGTTCGACATGGTGGCTCTTTTAGGTTTGAAATGGTGGCTCCTTAATTTTCGAAATGGTGGCTCTTTTATGTTCGACATGGTGTCTCTTTAATGTTCGACATGGTGGCTCTTTAATGTTCTTAATGGTGTCTGTTTTATGTTTGACATGGTGGCTCTTTATTGTTCGACATGGTGGCTCTTTAATTTTTAGCATGGTAACTCTTTTATGTTTGATATCGTGGCTCTTTTATGTTCGACATGGTGGCTCTTTAGAGTTCGACATGGTGGCTCTTTAATGTTTGACATGGTGGCTCTTTAATTTTTGAAATGGTGGCTGTTTTATGTTTGACATGGTGGCTCTTTAATGTTCGACATGGTGGCTCTTTAATGTTCGACATGGTGGCTCTTTAATTTTTAACATGGTGACTCTTTTATGTTCGATATGGTGGCTCTTTTATGTTTGACATAGTGGCTCCTTTAGGTTTGAAATGGTGGCTCTTTAATGTTTAACATTGTGGCTCTTTAATGTTTGACATGGTGGCTTTTTAATGTTCGACATGGTGGCTCTTATAGGTTTGAAACGGTGGCTCTTTAATGTTTGACATGGTGGCTTTTTTATGTTTGACATGGTGGCTCTTGTATGTTCGACATGGTGGCTCTTTTAATGGTCGACATGGTGGCTCTTTAATGTTCTTCATGTTGGCTCTTTTATGTTTGACATGCTGGCTTTTTTATGTTTGACATGGTGGCTCTTTTATGTTCGACATGGTGGCTCTTTTATGTTCTACATGGCTGCTCTTTTATGTTCGACATGGTGGCTCTTGTATGTTCGACATGGTCGCTCTTTTAGGTTTGAAATGGTGGCTCTTTAATATTTGACAAGGTGGCTCTTTAATGTTCGACATGGTGGCTCTTTAAATTTCGAAATGGTGGCTCCTTAATTTTCAAAATGGTGGCTGTTTTATGTTTGACATGGTGGCTCTTTAATGTTCGACATGGTGGCTCTTTAATGTTCTTAATGGTGTCTGTTTTATGTTTGACATGGTGGCTCTTTATTGTTCGACATGGTGGCTCTTTAATTTTTAACATGGTAACTCTTTTATGTTCGATATGGTGGCTCTTTTATGTTCGAAATGGTGGCTCTTTAATGTTCGACATGGTGGCTCCTTTAGGTTTGAAATGGTGGCTCTTTAATGTTTGACATTGTGGCTCTTTAATATTTGACAAGGTGGCTCTTTAATGTTCGACATGGTGGCTCCTTAATTTTCGAAATGGTGGCTGTTTTATGTTTGACATGGTGGCTCTTTAATGTTCGACATGGTGGCTCTTTTATGTTCGACATGGTGGCTCTTTTATGTTCTACATGGCTGCTCTTTTATGTTCGACATGGTGGCTCTTGTATGTTCGACATGGTGGCTCCTTTAGGTTTGAAATGGTGGCTCTTTAATGTTTGACATTGTGGCTCTTTAATATTTGACAAGGTGGCTCTTTAATGTTCGACATGGTGGCTCCTTAATTTTCGAAATGGTGGCTCTTTAATGTTCTTAATGGTGTCTGTTTTATGTTCGACATGGTGGCTCTTTAATTTTTAACATAGTAACTCTTTTACATGTATGTTTGATATGGTGGCTCTTTAATGTTCGACATGGTGGCTCTTTAATGTTTGACATGGTGGCTTTTTAATGTTCGACATGGTGGCTCTTTTAGGTTTGAAACGGTGGCTCTTTAATGTTTGACATGGTGACTCTTTAATGTTTGACATGGTGGCTCTTGTATGTTCGACATGGTGGCTCCTTTAGGTTTGAAATAGTGGCTCTTTAATGTTTGACATTGTGGCTTTTTTATGTTTGACATGGTGGCTTCTTAATGTTTGACATGGTGGCTCTTTTAGGTTTGAAATGGTGGCTCTTTAATATTTGACAAGGTGGCTCTTTAATGTTCGACATGGTGGCTCTTTAATGTTTGACTTGGTGGCTCTTTTAGATTTGAAATGGTGGGTCTTTAATGCTTGACAATGTGGCTCTTTAATGTTTGACATGGCTGCTCTTTAATGTTCGATATGGTGGCTCTTTAATGTTTGACATGGTAACTCTTTTATGTTTGATATGGTGGCTCTTTTATGTTCAACATGGTGGCTCTTTAATGTTTGACATGGTGGCTTTTGAATGTTCGACATGGTGGCTCTTTAATGTTTGACATGGTGGCTCTTTTAGGTTTGAAATGGTGGCTCTTTAATGTTCTACATGGTAACTCTTTTATGTTTGATACGGTGGCTTTTTAATGTCTGACATGTTGTCTCTTTTATGTTTGACATGGTGGCTCTTTAATGTTTGACATGGTAACTCTTTTATGTTTGATATGGTGGCTCTTTTATGTTCGACATGGTGGCTCTTTAATGTTCGACATGGTGGCTCCTTTAGGTTTGAAATGGTGGCTCTTTAATGTTTGACATTGTGGCTCTTTTATGTTCGACATGGTGGCTCTTTTAGGTTTGACATGGTGGCTCTTAAATGTTCGACATGGTGGCTCTTTAATGTTTCACATGGTGGCTCTTTAATATTTGACATAAAGTCACATATATGTTTGACATGGTGGCTCCTAAATGTTTGACATGGTGGCTCTTTATGTTTGACATGGTGGCTCTTTTATGTTCGACATGGTGGATCTTTTTTGTTCTACATGGTAACTCTTTTATGTTTGATACGGTGGCTTTTTAATGTCTGACATGTTGGCTCTTTTATGTTTGACATGGTGGCTCTTTATTGTTCGACAAAGTGGCTCTTTTATGTTTGACATGGTGGCTCTTAATTGTTTGACATAGTGGCTCTTTAATGTTCAAAATGGTGGCTCTTTAATGTTCGAAATGGTGGCTGTTTTATGTTTGACATGGTGGCTCTTTTATGTTTGACATGGTGGCTCTTAAATGTTTGACATGGTGGCTCTTTAATGTTCGACATGGTAGCTCTTTAATGTTCGACATGGTAGCTCTTTTATGTTGGACATGGTAACTCTTTTATGTTCGATATGTTGGCTCTTCTATGTTTGACATTGCGCTTCTTTGATGTTTAGCAGTTTTGTTGTGTTTTTAAGGTGTTTTAATAAAAAAATCTTTTTGCACTACTAAGATTCGAACCCAGGTCGCTACATTAGCATTCCAGTCTGTTCGCATCAGGGCTATCTCTTTTCAATTGGAGGACATGAATTGTGGCCCTTATAATTCAATTCTTACAGCAAGTCAATTGGAGTAAAAAGTTATGACATAATCAATTTCTCAGTCAGCCAGTATCAGTCTCAATTTAAGTTAGCAATATGGTTACGCAATTTAAATCAAGTCGTGTGTGCATTTCTTCGGTACTGTTTTCAACTTGTTGTGATGCAATCTTTATCACAATCAGAATTCAGCCAGTCAGTTTTTTCTCTAGCATTCTTACAATGCATTTCAGGTCGAAAGAGCTGCTTGACCTTTGCAAAAAAGCATGTTTTTCGAATATTTAATCCCTTTAACATTGAGCAATTTCTTAGCCAAGATGCATGTACCGTCCCAGGAAAATTTCTGATCGAATGGTGCAAGTTTGAAGAAAATCGGTTGAGCCGTTTTTTCTGAAATCAATCGCATACCCATATACATACATACATACATACATACAGACAACTCATTTTTAGGATATATTAGAAGATAGTACATTTCGCATTCAAAAAGTTAAAAAGCAGTTCAAAGTCTCAAAAAAACCTCCCCACTCTCAGCTCCCAGTTACATCGAGCTGACCATCGTGTCCGGATCCAACCTGATGGCTGCCGACTTTGGCGGCACCAGCGATCCCTACGTGGTGGCCACCGTGGCCGGTCGTCGGGTGCACAAAACCCGGGTGTGCAGGTCGACGTTGAACCCTGTCTGGCGAGAGTCTGTCCACCTGCTACTGCCTGATCAGGGGCACCTGCTGAGACTGGTAAGGGCTGGACTTGCTCGAATTTTGGTATTAGGGATTTCAAGGATATTATATTAGAGATTGTAGGATTAAGGATACGGGATTAAGAGATTTTGGGATTTTTAAGATAAAGGATTTGGAATTGTGGATTTTGGGATTAGAGATTCGGGATTTGGGATTTCGTGATTCAGGATTTCGGTACTGGGGATTTTGGGAACCGGGATTTCGGGATTTCGAATTTCGTGATTTGGGATTTTGTGATTCGGGATTTTTTATTCAGGATTTTGTGATTCGGGATTTTGGGATTGTCGATTTTGGGGATTCAGGATTTTGGCATTGGGGATTTCGGGATTCGGGCTTTTAAGATTGGGAATTTCGGAATTGGGGATCTTTGCGGATTAAGAAAATTTAAGATTTTCTGTATTAGTTTTTTGGATTTGGGATTTCGAGATTTCGAAATTTCACAATTTAAGAATACCAGATTACCAGTAGCAGTAGCTTTTGGTTATTCCTAATTTAGCTAGGGACTTTAAGCTTCAATGATTTCAAGATGTAGGAGCTAATCTTATTTATAAGGTTTCACGTATTCATACGTTTTTGACCCGGCTTTTATTTTCAACCCCTAACCGCAGGCCACGTACGACAAGGACCCGGTTGGAAAGGACGACTTTTTAGGCGAGATTTCACTCACCAGGGACAACTTGTTGCAGATGTGCCAGCTGGTGAGAAGCAGAGTCTTACTGACAGAGCCCCTTTTACAGTTATCGTAATTGTCAGTTCTCAGTTCTCAATATTCCAATTCCCAAAATCTCACCCATAGAATCTCATAGTTTCTTAACATTTCACCCATAGAATCTCATAGTTTCTTAACATTTCACCCATAGAATCTCATAGTTTCTTAACATTTCACCCATAGAATCTCATAGTTTCTTAACATTTCACCCATAGAATCTCATAGTTTCTTAACATTTCACCCATAGAATCTCATAGTTTCTTAACATTTCACCCATAGAATCTCATAGTTTCTTAACATTTCACCCATAGAATCTCATAGTTTCTTAACATTTCACCCATAGAATCTCATAGTTTCTTAACATTTCACCCATAGAATCTCATAGTTTCTTAACATTTCACCCATAGAATCTCATAGTTTCTTAACATTTCACCCATAGAATCTCATAGTTTCTTAACATTTCACCCATAGAATCTCATAGTTTCTTAACATTTCACCCATAGAATCTCATAGTTTCTTAACATTTCACCCATAGAATCTCATAGTTTCTCCAAATCTCACCCATAGAATCTCATAAACCCTAAAGAAAATCTCCAACCGCCAACAGAAGGACGACTCCATGCTGAAGCTGGCCGGCAAGAATGTCACCAGCGGGCATCTGCTTGTGCGCTGTCGACGATCCCCGGGCGTCAACGTCGGCCGAGACGCCAGCGGGACCAACGTCAACAAAGCAGCCGCAGCCGCAGCCGGTAGCCAGCCCAACCCGCCAAGGTTTGTAGCGTCCAGACTCCATGATGTCGAAAAATTACATAGCAACGTCGCCAATGGTGTGGATGGAAATTTTCGCGTTAAACTAGAAACTAACAATTCCAAATATGGTAAAGTCTACCGGATTAGCAGGAGCAGCGACAGCATTCTTGAACGGGACGACTGTAGGGAGGAAAATTCAGCAGCAGATGCGAAAGAAGAAGATCTGCAGCAGCAACAGGAGAAGCAACAGCAAAGCATTCTTCTAGGAGCAGAGCAGGGTGGCGGCGGCGGCGGCGGCGGCGGAGCTGTAAAACTGAGACGACGTACAACATCGCTGCTAAGATTTTTGGCGCCCAGAGGACCAAGGCGGACCGTGTAAAATATTCTGCATCTATAGATTTTATTAGATGCACAAATAGTACTACTTAAAGTAGGGCAATAGCAACCAGTAGCTTATGTTGTCTTTTTGCATTTTATTCTATATTTGACTAACCTCTATTATCTTATTTGCTATGTCTCTGTCTGTCTTCTGTCTGTCTATCTGTCTGTCTGTCTGTCTGTCTGTCTGTCTGTCTGTCTGTCTGTCGGTCTGTCTGTCTGTCTGTCTGTCTGTCTGTCTGTCTGTCTGTCGGTCTGCCTGTCTGTCTGTCTGTCTGTCTGTCTGTCTGTCTGTCTGTCTGTCTGTCTGTCTGTCTGTCTGTCTGTCTGTCTGTCTGTCTGTCTGTCTGTCTGTCTGTCTGTCTGTCTGTCTGTCTGTCTGTCTGTCTGTCTGTCTGTCTGTCTGTCTGTCTGTCTGTCTGTCTGTCTGTCTGTCTGCCTGTCTGTCTGTCTGTCTGTCTGTCTGCCTGTCTGTCTGTCTGTCTGTCTGTCTGTCTGTCTGTCTGCCTGTCTGTCTGTCTGTCTGTCTGTCTGTCTGTCTGTCTGTCTGTCTGTCTGTCTGTCATTCTTATTATTTTAGCCAAATAGGCAGATAGATACGCCGAAATCAGCCTTACCTCTGCGCACGAAAACGCATCACCTGCAACGCCGTCGCACCCGCTGCTCGCTGAACTCCGCCTCACAAGCCTAAAAGATGCACTCGTCACTTTAAACTCTATTAAAATACTATATTACGTTCGTATTTTATCCGCATTTTCAGCACCTGACGCACTTTCGCTTAATTTATATTACTGCTATTGCCAACCTTTCCTTTTTATTTGTCGTGACTTTGTATAAGATAAAGCCCGCAACTTTGCTTCAAGAACGTGTCGTATAAAACTTCCTATTAATATAAAACCCTGATAGTTTAACAGTTTAACTATTTTTAGACGTACACATGACCTAGATCAACCCGCAGCAGTATTAAAACTCTTCAAATGTACACCCATCCTAGAACAACCCGCTGAAATAATAAAACTCTTTCCAAATGTACACACGCCCTAGACCAACCCGCAGCAATAATAAAACTCTCTCCAAATGTACACAAGCCCTAGACCAAACTGCAGCAATAATAAAACTCTCATAAAATGTACACAAGCCCTAGACCAAACTGCAGCAATAATAAAACTCTTTCCAAATGTACACACGCCCTAGACCAACCCGCAGCAATAATAAAACTCTCTCCAAATGTACACAAGCCCTAGACCAAACTGCAGCAATAATAAAACTCTCATAAAATGTACACAAGCCCTAGACCAAACTGCAGCAATAATAAAACTCTTTCCAAATGTACACACGCCCTAGACCAACCCGCAGCAATAATAAAACTCTCTCCAAATGTACACAAGCCCTAGACCAAACTGCAGCAATAATAAAACTCTCTCCAAATGTACACAAGCCCTAGACCAAACTGCAGCAATAATAAAACTCTCACCAAATGTACACAAGCCCTAGACCAACCCGCAGCAATGATAAAACTCTCACCAAATGTACACAAGCCCTAGACCAACCCGCAACAATAATAAAACTCTCACCAAATGTACACAAGCCCTAGACCAACCCGCAGCAATAATAAAACTCTCACCAAATGTACACAAGCCCTAGACCAAACTGCAGCAATAATAAAACTCTCACCAAATGTACACAAGCCCTAGACCAACCCGCAGCAATAATAAAACTCTCACCAAATGTACACAAGCCCTAGACCAAACTGCAGCAATAATAAAACTCTCACCAAATGTACACAAGCCCTAGACCAACCCGCAGCAATAATAAAACTCTCACCAAATGTACACAAGCCCTAGACCAAACTGCAGCAATAATAAAACTCTCTCCAAATGTACACAAGCCCTAGACCAAACTGCAGCAATAATAAAACTCTCACCAAATGTACACAAGCCCTAGACCAAACTGCAGCAATAATAAAACTCTCACCAAATGTACACAAGCCCTAGACCAAACTGCAGCAATAATAAAACTCTCTCCAAATGTACACAAGCCCTAGACCAAACTGCAGCAATAATAAAACTCTCATCAAATGTACACAAGCCCTAGACCAAACTGCAGCAATAATAAAACTCTCACCAAATGTACACAAGCCCTAGACCAAACTGCAGCAATAATAAAACTCTCACCAAATGTACACAAGCCCTAGACCAAACTGCAGCAATAATAAAACTCTCTCCAAATGTACACAAGCCCTAGACCAAACTGCAGCAATAATAAAACTCTCACCAAATGTACACAAGCCCTAGACCAAACTGCAGCAATAATAAAACTCTCTCCAAATGTACACAAGCCCTAGACCAAACTGCAGCAATAATAAAACTCTCTCCAAATGTACACAAGCCCTAGACCAAACTGCAGCAATAATAAAACTCTCACCAAATGTACACAAGCCCTAGACCAAACAACCAGAAAACCGTGTCCCAGACCATTTAATATACATGTACTGTACTCTCAAAATCAGCCAAGCAATGCCTAACAACTCGTCAAACCCTGAACCTATTTCAATAGTTCATTCTCGGAAGACCTGCAACAGCTGACGCCCGCTCCTTCTGTTAGCGGCTCCGCAACAGTTGCTACTAGCGGCGGCAGCGTTACTCCAATTGATGGTAGAATTGCTACGGGCGATAGCCGTAGTACTATGGAACTGCTTAATCCCGGGGGTTAGTTTACGATTTTTTCATTCTATTTGAGTACCAAGGAAAAATTACTCGTTTGTTATTGCATTCTACTATTTCTTACTGCTCTACTAATAGTAGTCCGTAGCAATTTAATGTATAATAATAATGTACAATTCCAGACTCAGTCAGCATCGGTGGAGACGCAGCGCCAGCCGCAACAGGCGGCACATTCCAGTGCGACTTGCTCAGCCTTAGCGGCATTCAAAAACTGCCCGGAGGCGAGCGGGTCTATATCAAGATCAAAGGCGATACGTGAGTGTCCTTTGGAACAAATTTTTTGCCTGTGTCACTCTAGACTCTCGGATTTGATTTCTTTACTAAATTATTGCAGATTTCCAATCAAATTTATCTGTCTTGCTTGTTTTCGATTCACAATCTTAATACGCTCCTTCATCTGCCCCTGGATCCGCCCCTGCATCCGCTGTATTATCCGCCCCTGCATCCGTTTTTTCCACCCCTGCATCCGCTCTTTTTATCCGCCCCTGCATCCGCTCTTTTATCCGCCCCTGCATCCGCTCTTATATCCGCCCCTGCATCCGCCCCTGCATCCGCTCTTTTATCCGCCCCTGTATCCGCTGTATTATCCGCCCCTGCATCCATTTTTTCTGCCCCTGCATCCACTTTTTTATCCGCCCCTGCATCCGCCCCTGCATCCGCTCTTTTATCCGCCCCTGTATCCGCTGTATTATCCGCCCCTGCATCCGTTTTTTCTGCCCCTGCATCCCCTCTTTTATCCGCCTTTGCATCCGCTTTTTTCCACTACTGCATCCGCTGTTTGATCCGCCCCTGCATCCGCTCTTTTTATCCGCCCCTGCATCCGCTCTTTTATCCGCCTTTGCATCCGCTTTTTTCCACTACTGCATCCGCTGTTTGATCCGCCCCTGCATCCGCTCTTTTTATCCGCCCCTGCATCCGCTCTTTTATCCGCCTTTGCATCCGCTCTTTTATCCGCCTTTGCATCCGCTCTTGCATCCGCCCCTGCATCCGCTCTTTTATCCGCCTTTGCATCCGCTCTTTTATCAGCCCCTGCATCCACCCCTGCATCCGCTTTTTTATCCGCCCCTGCATCCACCCCTGCATCCGCTTTTTTATCCGCCCCTGCATCCGCTGTATTATCCGCCCCTGCATCCGCTGTATTATCCGCCCCTGCATCCGTTTTTTCCACCCCTGCATCCGCTCTTTTTTTCCGCCCCTGCATCCGCTCTTTTATCCGCCCCCGCATCCGCCCCTGCATCCGCTCTTTTATCCGCCTTTGTATCCGCTCTTTTATCCGGCCCTGCATCCGCCCCTGCATCCGCTCTTTTATCCGCCCCTGCATCCGCTCTTTTATCCGCCTTTGCATCCGCTCTTTTATCCGCCCCTGCATCCGTTTTTTCCACCCCTGCATCCGCTCTTTTTATCCGCCCCTGCATCCGCTCTTTTATCCGCCCCTGCATCCGCTCTTTTATCCGCCCCCGCATCCGGTCTTTTATCCGCCCCTGCATCCGCTCTTTTATTCGCCCTTGCATCCGCTCTTTTATCAGCCCCTGCATCCACCCCTGCATCCGCTTTTTTATCCGCCCCTGCATCCGCTGTATTATCCGCCCCTGCATCCGCTCTTTTTATCCGCCCCTGCATCCGCTCTTTTATCCGCCCCTGCATCCGCTCTTTTATCCGCCTTTGCATCCGCTCTTTTATCCGCCCCTGTATCTGTCCCTGCATCCACTCTTTTATCCGCCTCTGCATCCGTTTTTTCCACCCCTGCATCCGCTCTTTTTATCCGCCCCTGCATCCGCTCTTTTTATCCGCCCCTGCATCCGCTCTTTCATCCGCCCCTGCATCCGCTCTTTTATCCGCCCCTGCATCCGCTCTTTTACCCGCCCCTGCATCCGCTCTTTTATCCGCCCCTGCATCCGCTCTTTTACCCGCCCCTGCATCCGCCCCTGCATCCGCCCCTGCATCCGCTCTTTTATCCGCCCCTGCATCCGCCCCTGCATCCGCTCTTTTATCCGCCTTTGCATCCGCTCTTTTATCCGCCCCTGCATCCGCTCTTTCATCCGCCCCTGCATCCGCTCTTTTCATCCGCCCTTGCATCCGCTCTTTCATCCGCCCCCCGCATCCGCCCCATCATTGCAGCAGTCGCCGTGGCGGGATCGGAGGCCGCGATCTGTACAAGACTCGCTCCTACGATCTGCCAGCGTCACCAGACGGGGTGCTGAACCTGGACTCCGCTGAGTCGTTCCGCTTGAACGCGGACAGCTTGAGCACCCTCAGTGTTTTATTAAAAAGCTCCAACAAGCATAAAAACATCGATTTGAGTTCGCACAGCGTGCCCAATCTTGTTGCTAGGGCTGGCGGTCCGCCCGTAGGAGTGGCTCTTCCGGAGTGCGGCGCCTCGCTGGCGCTGCGGCTGACGAGGCTGCCTCCGGCCTCTGATGGCAGCGGTGGCGGCGGCAGCGGCGGCGGCTTCGGGTCGCTTCTGAGGCGTCGGGCGGGCAGCAGCAAGAAGTCGGGATTTCGAAACAGCGCCAACATTTCCGCCGGTTCGGTTAAGGACGAAACTGGATCGAATGTTTGATAGGGGGACTGCGAGGGAGCGGATTCCTGGTTGTGAGGGAGCGGATTCCTGATTGTGAGGGAGTGGATTCCTTAATGTGAAGGAGCGGATTCCTGGTTGTGAGGGAGCGGATTTCTTGATTGTAAGGGAGCGGATTTCTTGATTGTGAGGAGCGGATTCCTTAATGTGAGGGGGCGGATTCCTTAATGTGAGGGAGCGGATTTCCTTAATTCGGAAAGAGCAGATTTCTTCCTGCAAGGATCGGATTTCTGATGCAGAGTGGTCAGGTTCCCTAATGCTAGAGTCGTTGATTTCCCACAGGGCTAATACTTAGTGCCTTTTTTAGTATCGTAACTCAGAAGAATCATGTTAAAATGATTAGCATGTTAGAAAACCTTCCTTGTCCCATTGTCAGAGAAATTGTGCAAGCGGAAAATTAGTTATTTAGGAGTATTTATCTTGGCTTTTGTTATAATTTTAATCAAGTTGCACTGCTGTTTACATTAATTTCAATCGCTAGTGTAAATATATACTTTTTTACTGTTAAATTTACATTTTATATTAAACAGAGTTCCTATAGCACTACTTGACACTTTTACCCATCAGTAGTGTATTGAAATTATTTATAATTCTAAGAAGTACTTCTTTATTTCTGCTGCATTCTGCAGGTCGGAGATTAAACTGTGTTAATTTCTGTGTTTTTACAGTTCATTTTATTATTGCACCGCACAAAGTAGTTCCAAAAGTAGACTTCATTCATAATTCTTATCAATAGAAGATTTCACTTCTACAATCCTGTGCGGCCTTGCCAGTTTTAACCATTATTTTTTCTATATCGCTGTGAAATGCTAGAATGACTTTTTTTCCAATTTTTCATTTTTCTATTTTTTACCCAGCAAAGGTGAACACAAATTTGGAATCTCATTTCTATTTCTATGCTTTTTCTGCACAAGCTACAACCAAATTATTTGTTTTATTTAAATTCCGATTTTTTTCTGCTCCTCAAGATCGAGCCACACTATTTTTCTTGATTTGAAAAGGTGCCAATTTATGTCTGCATAACACGGTTATTTGTTTATTTTTTCTTAACAGAGTGGCTTGCGTTTTGTATGGCTTTTATTCGTAAAATTTATGTTAATTATATTTGGGTACTTGATGAACTTATTAAACATAATTGCACTATTTAATGTGCAGCACTAATAATGAATAACTGAATAAAATTAAAAACAGTGGCACTCTAGTTTGCTCTTAAATGTTGCACAGGAATTAAAAATTACCATTTTCATAACAGAAAGGAATTTATTAAAAACTATTATAGCTTGGTAGGACAGAACATGTATTGAAGCCAAGACGACCAAGTGGCGCCAATACTGCGAAGAGCTTGAGGGCTCTCGCCCCGTAGCCCGCGTAGTAAAGGCACTCACGAACGACCGTTTTTCTAGCTCTCTGTAGTGAAGAGACCTGATGGCTCGGTCACGGAGAGCTCGAAAGAGACTCAAAGCTGATGCTTTGAGGGCCCGCTTGACCAACACCAAGTCTAGTAGAGCGGCAAGGTCCTTTAAAACCCGTTGAAGGCGCCTGGGCCCGACGGCATCTACACAGCGTTCTTGCACGAGGCGGTGAAAAACCACCGTTTCCTGGACCTCCTCTGTCGTCTCCTCCGAGCTTGTGTGGAGCTGGGCTATGTACCGTGCCAGAGAGAGGCCCGGGTGGCCTTTATCCTCAAGCCTAGGAAAAGCGACAACCAATCGGTGAAGGCCTTCAGGCCTATCAGCCTCACCTCTTTCTGCCTTAAGCTCCTGGAAAGGCTGGTGCTTTGGCGCCTACTCTCGGTCGAGCTGAAGCGCTTCCCACTCTCACAGAACCAGCACGCATCGCACGCGGGCAGGTCCACTGAAAGTGCCCTCCATGTCATTGTTGTCTTCCTGGAGATCAGGGCCGTTCCTGACGGCGGCTATGCCCTCTCTCTTTTCCTGGACATTGAGGGGGCCTTTGATGTCATCTTCGAGGCCTTTTGGCGGAGCCCTGAAATCCAGGGCCATCCACCCCTCACCTGTCCGGTCGATCATCTTCATGATTCGGAAGCGCACTGTTGTGGCAGCTCGCAAGCGGCACCTGTCCAGAAAGGGGACCTCGGTACAGTAGGGGTCCTTACCCCTGTTCTCTGGAACATGGTCATGGATGATAATTGCTTTGTAGTTATCTACATGACCCATCATGTCATTTACAAGGTGGCCTATGCAGTAGACTGTACGGGCCCTTTGGTCGGTATCATCATAGATCTTCAGGTTTCCTGGGACGAGCGCTATGTTGGGTAAACCATTGTGGCCCCAGACTCTCAGAGTTGAAAACAACAATGTTCATGTTTACCAGAAAACTGCTCTGGACCATGAAGCGGCCTCACCCTCTATGAAAAGGACATTTCTATGGAGAAGCAGGTCCGCTGTCAGCTGGGCCTCACTCTGGACCACAGGCTTAACATGGACCCACACATCCAAGCCAAAGCTACAAAAGCCCTGGCTCAGGTCAGGAGCGCCGTGGGCACCACCTGGGGCTCACCCACAGGAAGCTGTGGTGGATCTATATGTACACTGCCATTATCCGCCCCTCGATCAGTTACGCCAGCCGATCGTGTAAGCCAGGGGCTCTAGAAGACATTGACTTGTTGATTCTTAGCAGATATTATCCATCTTCTTGGGACTTGCAAGAACGTGCAAGATCTTTGCTATAATAATACTTAGGTAAACTTACCAGATCTGGGCGACTTGCTACATCGTACAAGATCTTAACTTTTATATCTTTTATAGCTTCGAATCGCATACTTTCTTAAATTTTTTGTCCCGTTTTGTCATAAAATAAAATATAGTTCAGCTAGAACACTTTAGCCAAATGAATAACAAAAAATGTACCTCCCATCTTACGAGCGTAGAAGATCCCGCAAGAACGGAGTAGATTGAGAAGATCTGCTAAGAATGGCACAGAGACAAGATCTGCTAAGTTTGAGAAACAGAATGTCCTCTAGGGGGTTATAGCCTAGCTCTACTCCCTTTAAAGGCATGAATGCTTTCCTCAGTGCCACTCCTCTGGGTTTTTATCTTTATATTCAAGCGGCTTAAGCGCCTTCTTTGACATGTATGCTGGGGTGGCCTTCAAAAAATTGCGGGTCTTTAAAAAACGCGGTCGCTTATCCCGCATTCTGACCTCTGCCTCAAGACTCTCAATGAGTGGGGTTGTGGCGGACTCAACACCCTCACGGACTCGATCAGCCGCCTTTCCGAGCCGGAGGTACCAAGGTCAACATGTATGATCAGCTCTGACACGACAGGCAAGTGACAGCTGGAGTGACTCCTACATCTACATGTAATTCACTGTTACACAGACGGCTCAATGAGGCATGGTCTCTCAGGCTTCGAAGCATGCAGCGTCCTCATTAAGGGAGAGATACAGGACTCGACTCCTGTGTCATCAGTCTTATTGTGGCGAGCATCTTGACCTTTTTGATGCTTTTTAATCTAAGCATTTTGCTTTAATCAATTGATTTTAAAAACAGATCCCAACTTAAGATTTTTAATAAAGCGTGAAAACTAACAGAGCCAAATTATTGTACCTGGCTATAATAAACCATGTTAGTACACGCAAGTTCTCACAACCAGATCGCTATAATTTGCAAGAAAACTATTTTAGACGCCAAAATAAAGTTTGTTTAGAAACGATTATTGATATAATAGCTAAAAAGTTTGGCAGGGCTTCGTATAAAACGTCTTAAAACCAGATCGATCACACTAGAGTAGAAAGTAAATATTTTAAATTGTTTAAAACGATCGTGGATAGAAAAAGATATTTTAAAATTGGTTATCTGATAGCAAAAACTATTTAAAAACGGATATAGACAGCAAAACAATTTAAAAACGGATATAGCTACGAGTAAATAGCAAAACTATTTAAAAACGGTTACTGATAGCAAAACAATTTAAAAACGGATATAGCTACGAGTAAATAGCAAAACTATTTAAAAACGGATACAGACAGCAAAACTATTTAAAAACGGATATAGCTACGAGTAAATAGCAAAACTATTTAAAAACGGTTATT
Organism: Macrostomum lignano; assembly: GCA_002269645.1. Taxonomy (NCBI): domain Eukaryota; kingdom Metazoa; phylum Platyhelminthes; family Macrostomidae; genus Macrostomum; species Macrostomum lignano. The sequence goes on along the minus strand of NIVC01000188.1, from coordinate 84,770 downwards.
GATAGCAAAATTATTTAAAAACGGATATAGATAGCAAAACTATTTAAAAACGGTTAGTGATAGCAAAACTATTTAAAAACGGTTATTGATAGCAAAACTATGGATATAGATAGCAAAACTATTTAAAAACGGATATAGCTACGAGTAAATAGCAAAACTATTTAAAAACGGTTATTGATAGCAAAATTATTTAAAAACGGATATAGATAGCAAAACTATTTAAAAACGGTTAGTGATAGCAAAACTATTTAAAAACGGTTATTGATAGCAAAACTATGGATATAGATAGCAAAACTATTTAAAAACGGTTATTGATAGCAAAACTATTTAAAAACGGATATAGATAGCAAAACTATATAAAGACGGTTATTGATAGCAATAAACTGTTTGAGATTGTTTAGATAGCAAAAACTGTTTACTGTTTAACCGCTTAAAACGGATATACATGTTGACAGCAAAACTTTAAAAAAAACGGATAATTATAGATAACAAAAACTGCTTAAAACGGTTTGTTTGTTTAAAACGGCCTTAACGACGGTCTCTCATTTGAGATTGTCGCTCATGGCGTACTCAGCCCGGGAGGTTGTGGTGCGGCCTGGGGCCTCTCGACTGGTGGATCTTGTATCGTCTGGTGAGTTGCCCCTATTTCAGGAAGAGTCCCATGCTCTGTGCTGCTTTGAGCTGCCAGGGATGTACACATGTATTGGGTCAACGTGCAGTTGGAGCTTGCGGGTTAAACGGGCTGCTTTCAGGTCAGGCATTCACAAGTGAACCCCCAGAAGCAGCAGCGTTAATTGCCGGGAATTCGGGGATCCTGATATCAATTTGGATCTGTCCTCAGCAGTACATGTATCTGACCACTGGCTCTCACCTGGGATGTGGTGGTTTCTCTTTTCTCGCAATCCAGAGATGCAATCGATCCTTCGGTTAGCGGCCCTGCCTGAAGGGTAGTTTACGTCTTTCGGGGTAGATAACGGTGTTCTGGCCTTGCATAGGGTTGAGTGAAGCTTTGCAGTGGGACTCCCAAAATGTTTCGCCCCGATGGCTTTTGGCTCTTTCGGCTCATCCTCTGGCCAACCTAATAAGTCTGCGAATCTTAGTGACGCAGCCTTAAAAAGTTTATAGCTCTGTGCTACGAAAAGGAGGTTTCCAAGTTCATGGTGGCCCGGGTCTAGTAGCCCTGGTGGACCCACCCCCTCTACACAATTCCGCGGCAGAGCCCCTCCCCGAGCTGATCCTACAACCAACAAGAACGGTTCGTTATAGATACAGCAAAAATGTTTAAAAATGATCATACACGTTGATAATTAACAAGGCTAAATATTTGAAACATGAGAAAAAAGTTGTACTTTATAAGGAAAATAACATAATTACTACAAATGTTCACGTACAAGACTTCTCTTCTAAGGTTCGAGAGAAGATGATCAATATGAGAAGATGACCAAAGAAAACCATGGGCCAGAAAAGGAAAAGCAAGTCAACACTAATACAGATCACATCATTAGAAAAACAATCCAAGACCTGGAGTTTACAATTAGGCTAATATAATAAAGGCCTGCATTACTGAAAACTATTGAAAAAAAAAGAAAAAACAACCGAATAACAGTAAGTCAAACTGAAATTAAACGTAATGAAAAAACAATGGATCATTGGTTAAAAGTGCACAGAAACTGAACAGATTATTATTTTTAAAAATGAAAAAATTATAACAAAATTGTTAAAATTTTAATCAAATAATTTGAACCTTATGTGAGTGCTATAGCTATAGCTATTTGAAAATTATAACAATTGCCAACGTGGATGTACACGCTACACGTGCTTTTATATCAGTAAAACAATAACAGAAACGTCACATGCAAGCATCAAATGAAAATTTCGCGAATATTAATAGAAGCAGAGCAATTGAATAAAAACAAATAACTTTTTATCGACTTTCGTATGATTCGAATTTAACAATAAACATTTTTGCCCAAAACTTGGACACGCTATTTCGCTAAGCAAGAATCACTGTCAATTATTACATAAAATGTTAATTGAGCAATGATATAAACGTATAACCATGACAAATACATGTAGTACTCAGTCAATTCATCACAGTAAATTTTGACTAATACGCTCGTATATGGATTTTAGCTGCATGAGTTTCTGATTACCTTATAGTGTTGGATTTTAGGATCTTTGCTGGAAATTTCAATCGATTTTTTCAGAAGTGGTACGAGTATAGCTATTTAGAAGCAAAGCCTGATTTAATTACTGAACTACTTTTATATGGGTGTGGGATCTGTGTGAAACTGCTACATATTACATGTCATGTTATAAAAATTCCCACTCCCTATGGTCTAAATTAGCATTAATTATGTTTTGTATTGCATCGATTGGGAATAAAAAACAAACGGTTACGCTAGCTTGTTTTACCCAAACTTGCAAAAACATGCAGTTTACGCTAGTCCAAAGGATCACTCCAATTCATCCGCAGCGAAAGCAGCGAACTCTACTGACTCCATGTCTTTCAATAAAAAGTGTGCATCGAAACTATCCAAATTATTAAATTCGAGACTGCGCTTTGCCTGTTGATCTGATATTCTGCGCCATGACATTGGCAGATCCGGCATCTTGGCTCCATGCCATTCTACAAGTTGAAGCTCAAACTTGCACATGAACCACTTCCAGAAGTCTGATGGTCCGTCATAAAAATCTTCACAGCTCAATTTAGGAAAGTAATTCTTGTAGTCTGAAAATTTGTGTCTCTCGCAGTTTCCCGACTCTTCACTGTGACACTTGAATCTGACATTTGCACAGGTAAATTCTCCACCGCTGCGAACCAGGTTGGCACAAGTGTACAAGGCAAGCTCATTATTTGAGTCGACAACACCTGCTACACCTGCTGGTCTGCGACCAATGCAAACTTCCAGATTTCGAGTTTCGGATTTCAGGAATTCTAACTTCCTAATTCTCCAGCTATGAAATGAGGAACTAAAATCACTACAGATGTCCCCGCAGAATGGGCAAGTTGGTCTTTTTGAAATTGATACCGGGACAAAATCAGTCGATCTCCTGCACCAGGGAAAAAGGTCTGGCATATCTGTCATTTCAGCAACTACATCATGGCTTAATAACTGCAGTTTTTTTACCAGCTCTGAACAAAACTTGTTGATGTCTGTGACACAGTGGCTGTCTGTTTTAAAATCCGGTAACGGAATTGATTCAAAAGTGCGGAACGACTGAAGCCAAATATTCAGCAAGTTACTGGCCATCTTTGGCTTTCGTTGCTCTTTACTGCAGTGACTCTGAGCACGTTTAACGGCCCTATCTATGCGCTGTACTTGCTCATCAAGAAATTTTCGAATGGTTTGAGAAGTGTAATTTCTCCTGTCGGGGTCAAATGCTGTTTTTCGAATAATTTCCTGCATTCTATTTCGTCTAAACACCTGTGGGTCATCAATTAGTTCGATGAAATCGGGAAATTTCCCATCTTCAATGAGGGATGCCATCGCCATCGACAACGGGTACTCTTTTCGAAATAAAAATATTTCGTGATTTACAAATCCTTCGAAATCCAGAAATCTCAGGTGTTCAACAGCAGTCTTCTTCATGGCCTCCTTGATCTGATGTATCACATAAGAAGCACTGATGATGTCATCGCTTGTATTTCGAAACCTCCAAATAAAATCTTGTTTTGCTGTCGGTTTAAAAGACTCAAGCTGAGTCTTCACCCCATGCTTCTGTTCATATCGCCTCTGAGCATACCTGAGAATACCAGCCGAAATCTTACAAGCGTGGACTGACAGGAATACCTTAAACTGAGGCTTTAGTTTGATTGTTGATGATGAGTTCTTGTTCAATTCATCGACTTTTGTTGTCACGAAACTGACAATCTCCTTAAAAAAACTTGCGCTTTGCAGTTGTCGTTTATCTCTATTCGCCAAATTTGACAGCTCAAAGTGGGCGTCAACTTCTCTGATGATTTTTTTGGCAATGGCAAACACGATTTCACGACATTCATTGTCAGAAAGTATTTTGGGCTTATCACCGTGTTCAGATTTTTGTTTGGAAAAATGCTCAGACAGGACTTGTTCCAATCTCATCAGACTTTCTGCATTGGCTTCCAGCCCTGTTTCATCAGTTTTTGTTTCATTTAACTGACAAATCTCGGTATCAAGAAGGTTGATTTGATCAGAGAAAATCTCCCTGAGCCCTTTTTCTGCCTCTGAGAAAAAGTCACACCGGAAGCTTTCGGTGCTGGAGATTTCACTCATGAGCTTTTCCCACAGTTCATCGAATTTTTTAATTAATTCACTCTCATCTCTCACTCTCTTTAATTCACACTCATCAGAAATGTGTTGGCGTTTAAGTTCCTCCGCCAGCTTTTTAGCACTAGTGAAGATTTCCTGCTGACAGTTTTCAAGCTTTCCTTTGCTTTCGATCATTATTCTCTGCTCTTCCTTGATGTCCCGTAGTCTGTCGTATGTTTCGTCTTTCAAAACTCCAACGTCTCGCTGCAGACGCTGAGTTTTTTCCCGTTTCCACTGAAAAATGAGCTGGTCTTCACTGTGCTGGTCAAAATAAGTTTCTAGTTCAGTTTGAGTTTTTTTTCCTTCATCGTCTAGAAACTTGTGCATCTCGCCTTCTGCTTGATCCAAGGTCTGCCTAAGTGCATTTGAGTCTGTACAAGAATTTAGCTTATTAGCTCCGTCGTTTATCAGCCACTTGAACGTCAAATTTTCCAGTCGAATTTTTAATTCCCTAAACTTTTTCTCGACTTCCTTATATGCTCGAAGCTCAAGAGTATTTCGAAAGCCGAACACGAAATCTTCTTTGCAAACGGCATCCCACAAGTCCTTGATCCTAACTGCCAGATCACTGACTGAGAGGTTGTAGTCCTTGAAGTTTTGAAGAACTGCAAGGATGAGATTCTTCGTTTCCTGCACATCTCTGCTGTAGGCTGGACTCACAGCGGCAAACGGAGGTTTTCCTTCCCACAAATTCGACAGGAAGACTACGTTTTTACTGGCGTCAAAAGCGATTATGTCTGTAAACTTCTTTACATCGTCGATTCCCTCTTCCTGCGCCGCAGTTTCAACTGTCTTGTCCAGAGTCTTAACAAGTTTGTCCTTTGCTTTTTGAGTCTTCTCAGCCGAGTCGACAGCGCACACGTTCTGGTGAACAAACAAGCACGTCTTGTCGAGTTTGAGTTTCTGGAAGGCCATTCTCATTCTGAGAAATGCATGCACCACTATCTGCAGCACGTCAGAAATGTCTGTAACACTCTCACCCATGATGTTCATTATAGTGACGTCAGCTAGCCCTACGGCCATTGTTGCCAGCTCATTGTCTCGAGTCTTCACGCCCTCACCGAGTTCAGGGGCCCGCAATCCTTCCGTGTCGATGACGACGATGAAATCGACTGGCAGTCCTGATTTGTCTTTATTGTTCTTCACCAGCTGCATGAAGGCGCCTCTGGTGCAGCGTCCAGCACTGACTGGCAGCTGCAGACCGAACATTGTATTGAGCAAAGTCGACTTTCCAGAGCTCTGAACACCCAAAACTGACACCACCAGCAGTGTCTTCTTGTCGACTGTATCTTCTAGTTTTTTGAGTACAGCATCGATCCAGTCAATGGCGACAGAGCTGGCTTCACCATCGATCAGCTCTAGAGCGTGTCCATGAAGAAGCAGCTGAACGGCAGAACTGAGCAGGCTGCTTGTGAAGTTTAGGTTCTGTTGTGATAGACTTTCACTGCTCACAATGGCCTCGTAAACCTGTGAGAGCTCACGAAACACGTGCTCAAGACCAAATGAGTTTTCCTCAAGCTCATCTTGGTTGCACCGAGCCGCACTTCTATCATCATTGGACAGAACCCGCGGAATCAGTTTTCCTGACATACTGTTGAATCTCTGCCTCATGTACAACAAAAACAGTTGAAACTTGCTGGATGCTAAAGATGCTTTTGCAGTGAAAGCCATCATGAAACTCCCCTCTTTCTGCTGCTTTTCAATGCACAGGCGCTGTTTCTGACGCAGCTCTCGCACTTCCTCATTGATGCTGTCCACCCATTTGACTCGCTGGTTTCCTGTCAAGTTTCGCTTTCCTCGGAGTTTTTCCTTCATTTTTCTCGAAATTTCATGCCATCCATTTTTGTGCAGAGGCAAAGCTATCTTTTTGGCCTCTCCGGCGCCTTTTGCCTCAATAATGTCAGAAAGCATCTTCATTAGCTCCTTCACCTGATTCTCAATGCACCGTGTCTCCGAGTCCAGTTCATCAACCCACCAGCCTTGCGATTTCAAATGGTTCAGTGACATCCTCGGTATCGATTCATCACTTGCAGGGTATTTGATGGACTTTATGGCTTCTGAAAGAACACTCCTGAGTTCTTTGGTTAGGTCTGAGATTGGAACATCCGATCCTTCTTTAGTTTTGCATTTTACAATGGCAATCATCTTCTGCACGCTTTCTTTCCCGAGTTTCTTCGCCATGTTGCGCAAGCAGCTAGGAGTCTTCGCAGAATCGGTGACTACCAGAAGACGATACTTGCTTTCAAACTTTTTAGTACTTAAATTTTTGAACACATTTATCAGAGCAGTCTCAATATTTTGACGTTGCTGCTGGTTTGAGTCATAATCACCAGGAAGCATCACAATCACGCAATTGGAAACTTCTGCCAGCAGCTGACGCTGCCGGTGCCACTCAAGCGCGTCTCCCCGCAGGTTCAGGAGACAGATCGCATCCGGCACTTCTAAGTCCCCATCCGGCAGAATCCAGGTCTGCTCGATGCTGCCATCGCTCATAATTCTCTCACACTGAGACTTCTTAGTTGCATTGAACACTTCGTGTTTATCGTGAATGCACTTGTTGATAAGCTCAGATTTTGAAAGTGCATTTGTCCCTAGTCTCAGCACCGACACCACATCAAACGTGTCGGAATCTAACGACTTCAGAGCGGACTGCCGACCACATGGATCTCTCGTATCTCTGAACTTGAGCACGCATGACCTGAGAGGCCAGACGAATAGAAGTGGCAAACTTGGAGTGAAGCAGCAGGCAACAGGTACAGCAAGTTTGCAGTCGAACAGTTTCTCTGCAACCACCTGCTTCAGCCGAGCATCGCAGCAAAGAAACGTGATCAGGAAGACGTCAGAGTGGAGAAGTTCAACATGATCGGAAGCGTCTGACTTGCCACACACAGGATGCAACGATGAATCGTGCAATGATTCAGGCTCTGAGTCATCATCATCAGACCAACCATACCCACTTGGTTCCAACTGTCTTTTACTACAGAATGCTTGTTGTACCTCTGAAACAATGCTTCTGAATGTCTTGTAGTTTGTCATGACGACTGCTTTCAGCATGAGCAGTGGCAGTTCTTTAATATCCTTCACCAGAATTTGAGCTTCCAATTGCTCATCTCTTAGCTCCATCACTTCATTGAGGGAAATCTTTTCAGGGAACTTGTCCTGCAGTCCAAGAGTCTTCAGCAGTCCCTTTTGCTCGTTTGTCAGCGATTCCAGATTCCAGCACAGTAAATCTGTGCTGGTTGATTTTGCATCCTCGTATGTACTGGATGTACTGCTCATAGTCCGCACTCTCTGCTTCCCGAATTCCACATTCCAACGTGAACCGTCTTGTTTGAAGCTACCCAGCATTTTGATCACAGCTTCACTTAATTTGCTCCAGTCGCCTGATGCCTGAAACGACTCTACTACTTCTTTCACTTGAGGAGTCCATGAGTTTTGGCCATAGATGCTGAGTAGCCCCATAGCATTTTCGTTGTTACAGGAATCTCCGTGGCTGTCAATGAGAAGTTTGAGCAGTCTTAACTGTACGAATTCTGACTCTAGGCTTCTCTCTAGTGACCTCAGAATTTTAAGTTTATCACCAAGCGCTTCTGTGAACTGCTCCAGCTTCTCCAGAGTGAGCAGCAGATCAAAGGCCTGCTCCTTCAGTTGAAATGAGTAGGTCCCCAAGACCAAGCTTGTAACGAACATCTCGTTAAGATTAGAATTTTCACTCATCTGCTTTAGAAGGTATCTCACTGCTTTTGTAAGATCCTGTCTAGCCAACTGAAATATTTCCTCAGGGCCAGTTGGCTGCTGAGCGATCGCATTGCGTACATCAGGTATAACTCGATCATGCATAAGATTGACGAGTTGTTCAGGACTTGTGACTTTGCTATCTGAGAGTATCGAATATTTCAGTGGATCAATAGAGTCACTGCAGATCAGCTCAGCAATTTCAAGTCTCAGTGGAAAGTCACAGCTTCCTGCCATCTGCATCATGTGTTTTAGATGCGACTTTATCGATTCAGCCTCATCAAACTGATCAGTGTCATCAAACTGGTCTTTGACCTGCAGTACAGACTGAAAAACTTTGCGTAGAGACGGCATGCCTGTCCAGCCCACACCTCTGCGCTCAGGAGCTGTGCGATCGTCGATAGCTTGCAGTTTGCTACACAGGGTTCTAAGCTGACTTTCCCATTGGTGAAGAGTCAGCTGTGACTCTGTCAATTGACTGCACAGCTGATTCAGAAAGGATTCAGCTGAGGCGATAACTTCGTAATCTTCGTCTATTGTCTGCGGATCCTCTGTAAGTCCAGTGAGCGACTGCCAAATGGATTTGAGTAAACGAGATAAAACTTTTGCGTCCTTAAATTTCTCTTCGCAACGCCTCACCAGAGTCCACACACCTACTTTGCAGTCACTCACCCGAATGACTGCCATATCAGATGTCAAATGTGGCTCTGACTCACTTGACATTATTTTGCCGACCTCCTGAATCTCAATGTTCACCTCCGACATTTCAATGTGATGCGATTCCTTCACACTGTCTCCTTGCAGTTTGTCGCGTTCACCGGATCCAGTCACTCCAACGATGGCAGCGTAAGCAGCCGGAAGGCAACCACGCAGCTTTGAGTCTGCAAGCGATTTGACTTCTTCGATAGAGCGCTGTTTCTCACTTCGATACACAGCAGAAGTGACTGATGCAGCACCAAAATGAACAATGCCGCAGGTGGCGTGGCTGCCAAATTTTTTGAAGAATGCAGCCGTTGACTGGCTGACTGACTGACTGGCCTCTCCTCCGAGTAAGATCTGCGCTTCAATTTTCTGTAACTCTTCGATCGCTGGTTCAGTTAGTTGCAGCTGTGTCTCATTGAGACTGCAGGCTGCTGCTGCCTGAAGCTTGACAAAACTACGGGAAAAGAACCGAGTGGTTTGAAGTTCATCCTGACTTTTGCCATCCTCTTTTAGAGAAGAAGTACTGAAGCCTACTGCACCTGCTATGGACTTTAAAATCATTTCTCCCTTAGCTTTGAGTGATGCCGACCAGCCCAATGATGCTATATTCTTTCTGAGTTTCTCGTGCTGCGTGATTCTGTAAGCATCTTTGCAGATTGAATCTTCTCCGAACTCAGGTGAGCTCGGACACACCTCCAGAATGTTAACAAGCTGATGGTCACATTTGTGCCATTCTTCATCCTCACATACCCATCCCCTTTGTAGGTAATTACCTGATGCGGAATTCACATTCTGCAGAGTGATTTCGGATGACTGGCAGTGACTCGAAAGTTGCTGTTGATGATGCTGAACACTTTGATCGAATGTTTTCCTGATCTGCTGTTCATCAGAACTCAGCGAATCTGCATTTTTCTTTACATCTTGTCCCATTAGAAGCTCAACTTGCTTGTCTGCAGCAAGAATTCTGGTTGGACGAGTGTCACTCGACTGTCGATGTTCAGCCAACACGTAAGCTCGAGCTGCAGCCGCATTTCCGTCGTCGTCATCGCCAGGACTGGCGCTACTCATGCCGAACCAAACTTCTGAGAGGCTTTGAATCGCCTGCTTTTGTCACTGAAATTCGTAGGGGACTACTTATACTGTTGAAAAAGATAGACGCTTCCCTAAAATCATATATAAAATCATATATGGATTTCCAGTCATGGGTGTTAGCAGAGAACTAGCCTACCGGGCACAAGAATTTCAGAGTTCGTGCTCCATCAAAAATACGAGTAATAAAAATCGCTGAAAGAATTCTAAGAAGTTTAAATGTCAGCAGTGTTACATAAAACGATAAAATTTTTAGAGTAACATGTATTCAGCTTGGGTGTTGAATGTAACTAATACAACAACTAAGCAGACTATTGTAAGCTACTGCTGCAGAGCCTTAGTACGAGAGCTGAGTGCCTCGTAGAATATCCAACTTTTCAAATTAAATATCAGTGAATAGTTTAATCAACTTTATAAAGTGACAGAGTGTACAAAGATTATTTAACGAAAAAAAGAGGTTATGGCAACTTAAAAAAAATTACGCTCACGTAGAAATTACGTTGAAGTCTCCTTGTTCAGGACAAACAAGTTTAGATACCGTTCAAAAGTAGCAAGAGTAGAAGAACCGCTTTCGTCTTATGGCTCGTTCAGCCCAGCTTTTTGTAGTCAAGAAATGTCTGTTTCTTAGAACCACGCACTATGAAAAAGCTCACACAATACTCCAAAGCTTACGTTTAGAAACTTGTCGTTATAAGCAGCTTTTGGGTTCTTTAAAGCAAAGCCGGGCCAGTGGCAGATTCTGGAGGGTAAAGACCTAAACGGGGGGGGCGGAATTGGAGTGGCTCTGTATTTTGGTTAAAATGCGCTTGGCCCCCCTTTCATTCTTTTAGGTCTCCACCGAAAGGGGGCGACCGCCCTCTGCTGGGCCACTACAGTATGAATGGCCAACCCAGGTACAATGGCTCAGCTAAAAAAATGACCACCGCTTTAAGCTTTTGCTATCAAACTTACCCGCTTGAAACTCTAGAAACTAGTACGCTCGTATAGCGTTCGGATTATTTCTACCACAACGTTTTTTTTCTCTTCAGGAGTCTCTCAGAAATCTCTCCTGAAGAGAAACGCTAAAAATAAATAATTCCAAGGAGCATGATTGTAGTTTTTTATAGGATTGGTGCCAGAGATAAGTTAATAATTTTGTCTAGTCTTTTAACTGTTTGAAATGAAATGCCTTAAAGAGTAGCTAGTTTCAAATGAACTAATTATTAATATACAGGTAGTTATGGCTGTTTGTCACGCAAGGATTTTAGCTTGAATGAAGACAGCGAACCATGACTCATTCTTGATTACTCAGCTCATCAACTATTTAATTATTTAATCAAATTAAGTAGCGGAGGAAGACATGTTGTCTTCTTCCGGAAGACTTCTTGTTGCTTTTTCTTCGCAGGTTCTTTAGCGCGGTCATGTGCTTGCATATGAAATTGAGGTCTGGGAGCTGTCCCAGTCTCCTTGCCGCTAGTGCTGTAACAGATGCATGTCTTGATCATATCGTAGGACGACATTCTAATCGTACTCTGTTCTCATGAGCTCGCCGATATGTATGTTAAAATTGAGGTTAAATCTAGCAGTCAATCTATTAAAGACAATCGAGCTGATTGGACTCATCCTGTTTCACTGTTCCACTGCGGCAGCAACCATGAAACTGTGTTTAGATGGGGCGGCGGTGGTGGCGGCGCATGAGGATGCCATATCTTCGATAGCATGCCACTTATCCGTGTGCCTACTCATGTTTTTATCACGGGTTTTTACCTGATCCTGGCTACACTACAGATAAACGTCTTTTAAAAACGTAAATGTACGAGTATCTTACTTGATGTAAACAGATAGACAGATACAGAAACATGACAGCCAGACATACGGGCAGTCACGTCTTTCAGGCTACATGCATATACTATATTCTTAAAATTGGAAAACATAAGATAAAAAAATCGTTCATCGATAGCGTTGGCTCTTCAGCGTTTATATTTTTTGCTGCATATAGTAAAAAAAACAAAAACAAGCAGATTTTATCCTATAGCAACTATAGACCACTGCAGCAAAACCTCTGCAGATCGAACTGCAGCTTGTTTTTTAATATACGAGCTAGTTACACACTCGAGTCAGGCAGTTCACCTTCCCGCGATCGTTCGGGTAAAGCTAGACTTCGAAGTTCGAAGCTCGACTGCATAGCAACCAGCATGCAGGTTCGTCTACGCTCAGCCAGCTCCTCTTCGAGTTTAATAATTGGAGCCTGGCGCAGGTAGGCCACGATCTCTCTGTCCAGGTCGTGCTTTGCTGCCCGGTGTCCGACATGCGACAAGATCATGAAGAATATGGCCATGGCGTACACTGTAACCACGGCAACCACGAATAGCATGGCTCCTTTATGATCGGAAATTTTGCTAGGAGTCAAGGACTCTGGACTGACAGTGATTGCTGCAGAGTGTCTCGGGACTGATCGCGCTGATTCTAGCAGTTCAACCAATCGATTGCTAATTGTACTTTTTGCTGGCTGACGGGTGCTTGATTGATAAACGATTGAGTTCGAAATGTTGAGCAGCTGATGCAATCTAAGCCTAGGGTGCATGATTGAAACCTCGAATTGTAAAGGTGGCTACAGATTCTACAGAGTTGCAATGTCGCAAATATACACTGCAGTATTTATTCACTAAACACACTGCAGTGTTCATGCAACCCATGCAGTAGCACACATGGCTTTAGCTACTGAGTGCATCATGCAGGCTGCAAGTGAAACTACGCTCGTAGTACAATTTCAAATCGCTGCACACGGTGCTAGATGTAATTTTTTTAACTGCGGATTGCATTTAACCAGTAATGGAAGCGCGCATTTCCTGTTTACTTCATCTATATAGCGACCGTCCGTCCCCTGCTTCTGCAGGACGTTTTGCTGCAATTTACGACTTACAGGAAAGAGGCGACACAAATTTTGTTTCTAAGAAACTTGATGAAGGCTGGTTAGAAAAAAAATCTTTATTTGCCAAAGCTAGTTTTTTAGCTAGCTAAGCTTTTTAATTGAATTCTTAGACCACGGGGCTTGGCAAACTTTTTACCGCAATGGCCAAATAGAGAACCCGGCGTTGCTACGGGCCTGGGGCAAAAAAGGAAGGCAAGGAAATAAATGAGAGAAAAGAGGAGAGTAAAGGAGAGGAGGGAGGAGAGATGGGAGAGGAAAGAAGAGGGTACGAGAAAGGAGAGAAGAGAAAAGGAGAGATGAGAGGAGAGCTGAGAAGAGACACAAACCTTGAGCAGGCTAGATTGCTATTGTGAAGTTTCAAAGGACCCGAAGGCCGAAGAGGTTTTGCGGACCGGAGCATTTATAATATACAGAAGATGCCTCGTAAAAAAATGCATCCAATAAAAAACCATCACTACAAAAACTTCTTGTACCGAAAAATAAAAAGTACCTATATTTGGATAGTATGGTACTCTTGTATTTTCTCTAAGAAACGAAGTGCCGGTCTGCTTGGCCTTCCATTTTTCCAACTTAACTTTCCCACAATATTAATTTTGAGTACATTACCTAACTGTTAAAGGGTTGACAAGCTAGCGAATGCAGTCTTACAATAAAATTAAAAAAGCATGTACAATAAACTTGTCTTATTTAAATTCTCTGAACCAATTTAGGCAAAAGAGAAAAAAACCTTATCAAATAAAGAAACTAACGCACTATATACTACGCGTTTATTGCTACTGAATAGATAGAAAATCAACTCAGTAGTATATGCAGTATAGTCATTCTATATAGAAAAGTTGGTACATGAAATATTATTTAACACGCAATTGAATCTTGAATGGGCAAAATTTATACCAAAACTTCTTTCTTACAACCCAAACCTGCAAGTAAGGAAAAATACAAGGGAACAAAACAATAATTTGTGGCCACAACTTACCGCATGTAATTAAAAATACAGTCTCAACACAGCGGACATTAGTTGGAAATTTCAGAATTGGTGACAGCAGAGTGAATGAAATAAATTTCAACTAAAGAAAACGCAGATTTCTTGTATTTGTGACGAATTCAGTAAGGTCGCAATAAGGCTTGACAAGGAAACACATTGTACCCTGATTAAAACCATTCAGTTGCATATAGATTAAATAAAACTTTCTGTATTCATAGCTGATTGAGAAATTGGCGAAAAACGTTTAAAACAAAATGTGCGAATTAAAACCAACAGTGCCGTGTTTCATTAATCATGCATATAAATCTCTCCATGAGCTACATTTTACAAATATGAAATATTAATATAATCATCAACTTGGGATATCTAATTTAGGTCACTCTGAATACCCATTATGATATCTAATTTAGGTCACTCTGAGTACCTATTATGATATCTAATTTAGGTCACTCTGAGTACCTATTATGATATCTAATTTAGGTCACTCTGAATACCCATTATGATATCTAATTTAGGTCACTCTGAGTACCCATTATGATATCTAATTTAGGTCACTCTGAATGCCCATCATGATATCTAATTTAGGTCACTCTGAATGCCTATCATGATATCTAATTTAGGTCACTCTGAATGCCCATCATGATATCTAATTTAGGTCACTCTGAATGCCCATTATGATATCTAATTTAGGTCACTCTGAATGCCCATCAATATATCTAATTTAGGTCACTCTGAATGCCCATCATGATATCTAATTTAGGTCACTCTGAATGCCCATCATGATATCTAATTTAGGTCACTCTGAATGCCCATCATGATATCTAATCTAAGTCAGTTAGAATATTACCTAAAAAATTAATTAGAAGAGGCATATCTAAAGATGAGCTTGTAAAAAACCCACTAGTAAAAGTCAGTCAATCAGTAATACGCTCGTATCACTGTTTAAATTAAAGCCCTGCCTTCCTCATTAGCAGCCACAGCAGATTCTGACTCATCTCTGCCTCGCTGGTTGCCAATAGCAACATTCTCAACCGGCTTATCCAACAGCACATTTTCATGTTTTTTCTTTCTCCTAGGCGGGAGCGGTCGCAGTACCATTGTTGAAGAAGACTCGATATTCGAAGCTCCGACACTATGAACAGCTCTTGTACCAGATACAGTTGATTGTTTGAACTTTGAATTAGTCGTCGACAATGTCATATTATTCAAATTTTCAGTAGTATTATTAACGCCCGTTCGAGTTGTTTGATTTGCAACAATATTAACCGTTGAAGGCTGAGTAGCATTAACCAACAATAACTTAGTAGTAATATTAGCAGGACTAATGGTTTTTGACATTGCTTCTAGAGCATCAATTCGTTTCTGCAGCAATTTCTCGCTAGCTAGAGCTCTTTCAAATTGTTTGTGCAGAAGCACCAGTGCGTCGCTTTCATAAGCCACTCGTTCCTGTTGTCTTTTCTTTAATTCGTTATTCTCTCGCTCTAGGCCAGTTCTCAGCTCAGTCAGCTGTTTAACTTGGCTCTCCAAATCTACTACTCGTTCATTGGACTGGCGTACTTGATCGCTGGAGTCCGATAGAGACTTTTTAGCGGCCGAACGGGATGCGTCTAGCGCTGAAAATTTGATAAATGATAATTTACCTATTAACTATCTACTGTTCAAGTTAGCAATCTGAATATCTAGGGACTGAAGCTTTCTAAGAATGTAAATATCTAGGGACTAGGACTTTCTAGGAATCCAAAAATCTAGGGAATATGGCTTTCTAAGAATCCGAATATCTAGGGACTAGGACTTTCTAGGAATCCAAATATCTAGGGACTGGGACTTCCTAGAAATCCAAATATCTACGGAATATGGCTTTCTAAGAATCCGAATATCTAGGGACTAGGACTTTCTAAGAATCTAAATATCTAGGGACCCTGAGGATTTCTAAGAATGTAAATATCTAGGGACTGGGATTTCTAGGAATCTCAATATTTACGGACTGGGACTTTCTAGGAATCTAAATATCTAGGGGCTAGGACTTTCTAGGAATCCAAATATCTAGGGACTGGGACTTTCTAGGAATCCAAATATCTACGGAATATCGCTTTCTAAGAATCCGAATATCTAGGGAATGGGGCTTTCTTCTAAGAAACTAAATATCTAGGGAATGAGGCTTTCTAAGAATGTAAATATCTAGGGACTGGGACTTTCTAGGAATCCAAATATCTAGGGGCTAGGACTTTTTAGGAATCTAAATTTCTAGGGACTGGGACTTTCTAGAAATCTGAATATCTAGGAACTAGGACTTTTATAATAATCTAAATATTAAAAGAGTGGGACTTTCTAAGAATCTGAATATCTAGGGACTGGGGCTTTCTAAGAATCTGAATATCATGGGACTGGGACTTTCTAAGAATCTGAATATCTAGGGACTGGGGCTTTCTAAGAATCTGAATACCTAGGGACTGGGGCTTTCTAAGAATCTGAATATCTAGGGACTAGGACTTTTATAATAATCTAAATATTAAAAGAGTGGGACTTTCTAAGAATCTGAATATCTAGGGACTGGGGCTTTCTAAGAATCTGAATATCATGGGACTGGGACTTTCTAAGAATCTGAATATCTAGGGACTGGGGCTTTCTAAGAATCTGAATACCTAGGGACTGGGGCTTTCTAAGAATCTGAATACCTAGGGACTGGGGCTTTCTAAGAATCTGAATATCTAGGGACTGGGACTTTCTAAGAATCTGAATCTCTAGAAACTTGGGCTTTCTAAGAATCTAAATATCTAGGAAATGGCTCTTTCTAGGATTTTGAATATCCAGCGACTGGGATTCTAAGAGTCTAAATGTATATAAGGCCTGCATAATCAATTTGTTGTTGTAGGTGATATATTTATACATATTCATGGTCACTGATACACAAACAATACAGTACACATGCAAGGTTAAAAAATACAATTTCACCTGTTTGCAGATCAGTCGCACGTTTCTTTTCATTCTCAAACTTTATTCCCCACTGCTGTTTTCGTTCGGTACATTCTAAAAAAATTGAAACATTTTTTATTAGTAAAAAAGTAATTGTTAATTTACTATAATATGCAACTTATGATTATTATAGCCTCTAGTTGTAGTATAGTTTTAGTTAAGATAAAGTCCAATTTTAAATGGGATTAAAACAATGTCGATTTAGGATAAAAATCCTAGCTATTATTGCTTTTACTGAGATCCCTAAAATGTTAAACAGCCTAATTTGTAAATAAAAATAGGTCTTTTTAAAGTATTTACACCATATATATTTTGAATATATCCAAGTTGATAAGTTGATTATATACAAATTTTGCGACTGTCCTTGGGCTTTTTTTAGTCATGGAATAGCAAACATGCACTGGAAACTGTACTTGCTTGAACAATAAGGCAAGTTCAATGAAATAATTATAAATACATACACTTTGCATGAACACAGAGTGCCCTTTTCCAGATTCTGTGATTTTTGCCTCAGATTAGTTGATGATTGCTTGATGATTAGCCTGGTGCCAATTAGCTTTGGGGCATTTAAGTTGTGAAGTAGCATAGTTGGTGCACCCACTTTTAACTGAAGAGATATTTCCAGCGGCTCTAGAGCAGGGATTAGCAAACTTTTTTTCCTCAAGGGCCAGATGACAATACAGCTTATGGTTGTGTTTCTGATGAGAGTGGAAAGTAGAGGTAATAGAAGATGAGAGATGAGAGATGGATGAAAGAAAAGATAGAAGAAAAAAGGAGAGAAGAGTGGAGAAAGGAGAAGTGGTAAAGAAGTTGGGGGAGATGGGAGAGGGGAGAGAGGAAGAGAAGAAATGAGAAAAGAAGGAAGAGAGAAGAGAGGAGAGAGGAGAGAGGAGTGAGGAATGAGAAGAGGGGATAGAGAGAAGAGAAAGAAAGTGGTCTCCAGGCCAGAGTTTGCAAACCCTGCTTTAGAGCTTAGAACTCAACAGGAAATTGTTGGCACCAGCTGCTAGTGTCAATGATCTTGTCTATGGTTAAAGCTTCTATTTTCTGGATTCGCTCCCCTTCTGTCACACTTGCACTCAACCTGGTCTGTGCAGAGCTACCTGTGTTGTCTGCTATCTCTGTGCTGTGACAATCTGACGTTACTGCAGCACCAAAATGACCTGATAATATGGCATTCTTAGAAGGAATTTAAGTACAAGGTATCACTAGTATAAGCTGACTAATGCATACAACGATATATGCCGTGTAACAGGGGCATAGCAGCACCGCCGTGGAGAAGTACATTGGAGTGTCCGTAAACCAACAGAGAATGATCAGCGAGACGCTCAGGATGACGTCTGGAGTAGCGACAACAACACCTGCACCTACAGCTCCGCCGGATGCCATCTCAATGTCTGCTGTTGACACTGCGACCCCCAAAAAGAAGATGCGACTAGAAATTTGTGGTGAGACTAACAGAATCAGCATCCACTTTGATTGATCATTAATTAATTAATTTAATTAACTTTGTTTTACAACAATAAGCGTTTATATACATTTCAATGACATCTAATTAGACTTAATCTCCGTTTTTGTTCAAAACATTGCTTGTTCCATCGTTTGCTGCTTGTTCATTTTTAACTCAAAATACAGGTCTATGTCAAAAGTTGTGTCATTTATCTGGCCCAGCCAGATAAATGAATGGCTCTTTTCTATTGGTTTAGCCATTTATTTGGCCAGGCCAGATAAATGAATGGCTCTTTTCTATTGGTTTAGCCATTTATTTGGCCAGGCCAGATAAATGAATGGCTCTTTTCTATTGGTTTAGCCATTTATTTGGCCGGGCAAGATAAATGATCTTGCTTTCCTATTGGCGGAGCCATTTATTTGGCCCGGCCCAAGTGGGGGATTAATTTTCAAGAGCCTTTAAGTCCAACAGATGAAAAATCTACCATTGAACCATTTCATTCAAATTTCTTTAAATATAAATTGGGATACAACAAAAGTCAAAGCTTATTATGTACAGCTTTCTAAAAAAGTATTCAAGACCATTTGAAAGCTACTTTGGACTTTTGAATTAAAATCAAAAGAACCATTCAAGTGTCTACTCAGCAGCTTATTTTCAAAGTGTCAAGATTTGCTACTTAACAGCAGAATATAATTCCCCCCTTAAGTGTTTTTCCTAGATATAGTAGTAAGACAAGTTCAGACAAAAGAGCTTAGTGATCTAAAAACTAAGAAGCAAGAAGTTCAATCAGTTGATGGATCATTTAACAATATTAACAATTTGGAAGAGCAACAGTCGAACAAAGATTACCATTGTTAGCTTTACTTCCTAATTACCAGGTTTTTATGTCAGGCTTGTAGCCATAGAAGGCCTTAGCAGTCTAGTAACAATATACCTAATAAGGATGATTCTGTGACACAATGCATAATAAAATTTAGAAATTACATGTATGCTAGACATATTTTTAGAATCTTCCAAAAATTTTTTGGTGCAATTGTGGTAGGCCGGTCTACCACTCGGAGGATGACAGTGGTCGTTGATGCAAACAAGGCAACTCTCCACCTGATGAATGATTGACGTCATTAATTTTCATCTGTTGATCCCTTGTCTGTTCCCCCGGCTGTCCCATCTGTAGTTCCCTGTTTGCTCCATTTGCTGCCCCATACCTTGTCCATTTTGTTTTACTGTGTCCCACAGCCAGCTTTTTCCCTTTTCCTTTGGGTGCCCCTTTCACTGTTCCTTTTGGTGCCCCACCCTCTGGGATTAGTCATGCCCAATACTATTTTTATGTCTGTGTAACCAATTTTGCTCTCATTCTGTTCCTTGGTTGTGTTGCATTCCATTTTAGTTTGTTTTCTTGTGTTCTAGTAAGCTTGTGCTCTATCTTGTGCTTAACTACTTTGTTTGTTTATTCTTCAATTAAAGCACTGCTAGCGTCTGATTTTATTTTAGTCACCCTATTGTTTGCTCTCAGCATTGCCGAATTGTTCTCCATCAAGTCCGCCACAAAGTAATAATTTAGTAACTCTTGCAGTATACCATTATCCAGTTTATCAACATAATAAAATTTAACCAATTTAATAATTATTTCTTCATTCATTCTTATTCAAAGCCCTTAGTTTTCTATTGAGTTATTTGCCCACAAGGCATAAAACAATCAATTAGTCTTATCTTAAAGAAAGCACTGAGACCCTTAACATTCTATAATACAAAATTATAGTGGTGGCAGTGCTACTCTACTACTGATAGTAACAAACTGAGCATATCAACAGAGTATGAATTTTACAGTGTCTAAGGACCCAATTGAATGACTGTGCCATTAAAAGACTGCTCGACTGCAAATTACAACTACCCTCCCCCCAGAATTGAGGACCCCATCAGACAGAGTATCAAACAAGAAGCAATAAGAATCAGTTCTTGAAATTTTCTAGCTTTACAAGTGCCGAGACAACACAGGCGACAATTCAAACATTAGAAACCCGCCCACCTTTACAAATTCTTTTCTTCTCTGCCCCCACCTCACAATCTTAAAACTTATTCTAGAAATTTCCTTAATTCAATTAAATGTTAATTTTACTTCTAAATCCTAAATATAGAATTTATGTTTTTCAATTTTATTACTGCCTTTGCATGGTAGCTTTATATATAAGCATTTAACACATTCAACTTTATTTTAACAAATGAAGTTTCCAGAATTTTCTGGTAATATGCCATATAGTAATATAAATAAATATGGACCAAATATACAATCCCTAGTTAAGTTTCTATCTACTAGATCTGATATCCTAAACCAAAAAACTTTCTCCTAACTTTTAATTTTGTCAAACCTTACCATTCCTTTATATTCTTACCAGTATCATCTATTCAAGAAGCAAATAAGATTCTACTAAACGCTAATGACCTTGATTATAAAGCAAAGTTGTGCATCATTTCTCACTCCTTGGAGGAAAAGAGCTATGCCCAGCATTTGTAAGGATTATATATACACTAATGACAAATGGCATATAAGCCCACTATAACAGCACAGGTTCAAATAGAAATGAAGTATTCAAACCATTTTTTCTATAGTTAAAACAGCAATTGAGATGCAGTTCAAGAGTGCCAATGTCAATGATGATATAATTTATTTAGCCATTGTCACAGCTCTAAAAAATGCTCCAGACAAAGGTGATGATCACAAGCAAAAAATACAATGTGAACCATCAACTAGTAAGCAAGAAGCAAGTTCAAGGCAGTGAAAAAGTGTCATGACAATAAATGGTAAAAGGTCAATAAAGCTTAAAATGAGCAAGGTCAGCCCAACCTTGGCTGAAACCTACCTATATTATAATATACTCATAATTCAGAAATAAACTTTCTTTCATTCACTAAGTTTGATAGCTATATTAATAGTTTAATGTGGATACTTCAAATAATAACCTATAGTACACTAAAGTTTACAATGTATATAATGAGGAGAACATATAATATGCTTAAAAAACAATGACAATAGCTTGCTATGTCATAGATAGATGCACTATACAATCATAAAGCAACCCCACAATTCAATAATTCTATTAAATTGTAATAAGAGAAAGTTTAAAATTTCCTATGTAATTAATGCCTATATTGTCTAGTAAATTTTATAGTTTTTACCATATATAATGTTTAATTGCTTTTTTAATACAAACTCAACTATATTACAATTATTAAAAACATTATATGCTAATATAACTACTAATACCACAACTATATATTGGTTTTAGTTGTAGAAAAATGAAGAAGCAGCTATTTTTAGCTCATTCTGACCTACTAAAGGAGGTCAATAGTGCCAACAAAGTTTTTGCTGATGGAACATTTCATGTTTTTCTAACTTTTTATTAGATGTTAACAGTGGGAGTTTCAAAGAAGGGATGTTCCTTCCCTGCTTTCTTGCACTCTTGATTGGCAAGAATAAGGCAGTCTACAAGCTGGTATAGCAAAGCTAAAAAATTATGTTTAAAATTCTAACCTGCTAATCTAATGAATGATTTTGAGTTAGCTCTATATGACTCATTCATTGAGGCCTTCCCTTACTCTAAAGCTCATGGCTATTGGTTTCATTTCATGTAGGCTATCCTTTTTAAGTTTAAAAAGTGGGCCTACAAAGTCATTTCTGCTGCAACATTGAGGTTTAAAGCTACATCTGGCTTATTCTATGCCTCTCTATAATGCTATATGAGCTTTCCGATTTCTATGGCAAGGAGCAAAGATTGGACAAACAGCAAGGAGTCATATCATAATTGTTGGAAAACTATGATTGATGTACCTCACCCAAAACATGTGAGAATGGTGCATATGTAAGGGCTGTATTGTTTCTTTTCATTTGCAATTATAATTCTACTTTATACTTTCTCAGAATAATCTTTCATTATAGTCACCTTTTATGCATCAACAACTCAAAGTATATATGATGTTTATGCTATAGATCTGTATAGGTTAAACCACAGATACTATAAACACTAGATAGGCCACTCAGGCTAATTTTCTGGGCAAGATTTTTATTCTACTTTCTGCTTAGTAGCAATGAAAGGAAGCAACAGTATTATTATTTGCTAAATTAGACAAATTGAGTGACTGTTTTTAAGACATCATTTTGCTAACGCCATAAACAACTAACTTGTTTTGTGCAATAATGGTGTACATTAAGACGCGACAGACAGTGTACAATGCCGCTATCTTTCAAAGTGGAGGAAGGGGGTAGTCTGGAATAGGGTTAATATCAGTTTTGTATAAGGCAGGGTGAGTGGATCAATAATTTACGCCCACTTGTGGTGGGATAGAAAATAAAGGACTGCACATAGCTAGCCTGGGTTAGGGGTGGGGGTTGAGAGGTTGTGGTTTAGAAAATTTGGGGGTGGCGAATCGTGCTTAAATACAAGCTTATTTAGATAAACAGGACAAGAGTCAGAGTTAAAGAAAGTTCAAGTGCATACTAGCTTTTCTATCTAATCTCGTACTCGAGTAATGTTTTGATTTGAACCACTGTTGTGCTCCCACTTGCATGAACTTTGTACTAGTGCTATTAACATCCAAGAAAGAAAAATCCGCTGCGAATGCATAAATTACCAAAAGATGACACTGGCGAAGCGCTGGCAGCAGCTACTGCAGGAGCGTGGATATTGACCTTTATAAACAATTAAATCACGGGGCCTACGTGTGTTCAGCTTGCACTTTATGGATGAGGCCTACTGCTGCCTTACAAAGTGCCACAGATGTGCAAGACATCTGTTTTCGCTGGGACGCAATCCCACACCAAGAGTTGATGCTGCCTTGGCTCGTTCAAATAGACCAGCTACCCTCTGTGCAAAGGACTGATAAACGATGAAGAGGCAGACAACATGTACCCTCCAGTGCTGGGGCCAATTAGCAATCTATCTGCAGCCGAGCCTGCGACTTGCCTGCTGCCAGTGCTGTGGCAGAGCAACCTTCGGCTACCAGATTCTGCGCCGAGAACAGCTGTTGCGGCTGAAAGCTCTCACCTCTGCAGCCGATTTGCGGGTTCCAAGCGCTAGAGGCAACGATCAAGCAGATGCAGCAACGATCCCGAAAGTGACAGGCGAATCAAGCGGCTGCAGCGGCAATCCCAAAAGTGACAGGCGAATCAAGCGGCTGCAGCGGCAATCCCGAAAGCGACAGGCAAATCAAGCAGCTGCAGCGGCAATCCCGAAAGCGACAGGCAAATCAAGCGGCTGCAGCAACAATCCCGAAAGCGACAGGCAAATCAAGCGGCTGCAGCGGCAATCCCGAAAGTGACAGGCGAATCAAGCGGCTGCAGCAGCAACTCTCGATGGTCAAGGCAAGTGCAGCGCAGTCGTGCATCCATGGACTGTGGAGGCGTGGCTAGCGCAGCTTCCAGCGGTCGACTGGGCGGCAGGGCACTCGCAGTCAGGGGTGCTCTGGTCAAAGGATGTCATCTCATCAGCAGCTCATTGCAGCTGCACCACAAAAGTCCTGCTGCTTATCGGCTGCCTGTTACGAAACCACTGAGGATTGGCTCTCCATCGGATACATCCCTGGACCTTGAAGTGGCGCATTCGCCAGTTTTTTTCATCTGTTGGGCCCTTCTGAATGCTGCCTCTGAACAAGGGCGACTGGCGACCCTGTTCTTTGACAGCACGCTGCAAGTTTCACAAACAGATGAGCTGATTAAGATGAGAAATCTTTCTATTTTGCTACACGAATATGGATTATGGAGTATATGATATAGCTCGTATTTGCTAAATATACAATAGTTGACTGCAATAATATAGCCTTCTATGCAATCTAAAGCATTCACAATGTTGCTTTGAATTGTGGAAAGTATAATTATAAGTTTCTTTTTGCAAAAAAATCAATACAATTGCTGCATTGCATTCATCTGTTTTTTATTTAAAAAAAATATAAATAATCAAGCTAAAATGTTTTTCCTACTACTAAGCAGAAAGTAGAGTAAACTGTCGTGTTGTGAAAATTAGCTGGAGTGGCCTATCTAGTGTTTATAGTATCTGTGGGTTAAACTAGGGCCTGCAAATCTGGTGAATGCAAGATGAAAAAATCATTAAATGTGTTCAAATCATGGAGCTTTATCAATGCCTTAATAATAGCAGTTTGTCATTTGAGATTTCACAAAGCATTGCTCTTTTGCCACCAACTTTTTTCTAAATAAGGCATGCATTGCTGTTCCACTACTTGCTATTGCTTAGCATGGACTGACTATTGCCACTGGCGCCAAGAGAAAGCAGCAATAACTAACTATCACTTAGCATGAATAGACTATCATTGCTAGTGTTAAGAGCAATCCGAAACACCTGGCTGCTGCTCATTGCCAATGCCTAGTGTTTTTCAACAATATGTTGTTGCTAAATGCTAAATGCATTTGGTTAAAGCTTTTTTCCTGGATTTGCTCCTCTTTTGCTATACTTGTACTCAACCTGGTCTGTGCAGAGCTACCTATGTTGTCTGCTATCTCTGTGCTATATGACATAATGACATTCTTGTAGCAACAAAACAATCTAAGAATATGCTTTTCTTAAGAGGCATTTAAATTTTTAAGTGGCTTTAAGTCTAACAGATAAAAAATCTACCATTCCATTAAATCATTTAATTCCATTTTCTTGAAATATCAATTTGGATACAACAAAAGTCACAGCTTACTGTGTATAGATCTTTGAAAAAGTATCCAAGACCATTTGAAAGCTACTTAGGACTTTTGAATTAAAATCAAAAGAACTATTCAAGTGTCTATTTAGCAGCTTATTGCTAGAAATACCAAGATTTGCTAATTCAAAACAGAATATACTTCTACCCTAAAAGTGTTTCTTCTTAAATATAGTAGTGAAACAATAGAGCAGAGATGTGTAAGCTTAAAACAAAAAACCAAGAAGTTAAATTGGTTGATATATTATTTAACAATATTGACAATTTATTTAAGCAGAAACACCTAGCTGCTGCTCATTGCCATTGCATAGTATTTTCAACAATATGTTGTTGCTAAATGCAGCTGTGACTTATGGCCCTGTTGTTTGTACCTTTTTGCCGATTGACTTATTTCTATAATTGCAGTTACCTTGCTTGGTTTATTATCAAGTTGTGTTTTAATATTCCTATCTTCATTTATAAACTTAATTATTAGACTTGCAAATTTGCACATTTTCATAGAGATAAAAGCAAAAATTAAAAAAATAGGGAAAATTAAAAAAATTTAAATCATCTCCAGCCTGGAGATAATATTATAGCCATAAGATTATAACTTTTTATAATGAAATGTACCTACTTTTAGCAGTCTTCAATTTTTCAAAACTTATCTTTTTCAAAGTTTCATTTCCTTAAAAAGCAGCTTTAATTTATGGTACACTTTTTAGGGGAAAAAAGTTTGAGAACATGATAATGCCCTATTTATATTCTTCAGTCTTAATGATTAATTCTAGCACAAAAATATTATTTATATGTTTACATTAAGT
The DNA here is from genome assembly GCA_002269645.1 of Macrostomum lignano. NCBI lineage: Eukaryota > Metazoa > Platyhelminthes > Macrostomidae > Macrostomum > Macrostomum lignano. The sequence continues at coordinate 59,134 of NIVC01000188.1, read as the reverse complement.
GCAAAATGGCTTATTTACTGTTAATGCAACATATTTATCTCTATATTTGTGCTAGCATTTTTTAATTTTTATATATTTTTAGTTGTAGTATATAATCTTTATTGTTAAGACTACTTAATTTTTTCAACCACCCTTTCAAATGTAGCTTTATCTGTACTTCTTAATTTGATAATGTTACAAAACAGCATAATATCCTTGATAGAATTTTGCTTTGTTGTACATCATACTGCTATTTAAAGATATTATAAACAATGTTGCTTTGCCTTAAAATGCAAAGTTAAGAATTTCAAATAAACTTACTGGAGCAAGGTTAGGCCTACCAAAAGAGAGCTTAACAAAGTTTAGGACAAAGATGCCAGTTTTGGAAAATTTCTTTCTTTATTCCAGTGTTCACTGTTTTAATTTCATATAGTTCCATTTAATTTTAAACAGTTAATAAAATATGAAGGTGGCTGCTAAATCAATTTGTGACTTTTTGAGCCTGTGATGGTGACTGCTAAATGAGTTTTTGGTTATGTGAATTTATTAGCCTAATGTGATAATTGCTGAATTTTTTGACAATATGATTTTTTAAGATTGTGTTAATGGTTGCTAAATCAATTTTTCAATGATGTAACTTTTTAAGCTTGTGCCTTTTTGAGCTTATGAGGAAGGCCCTTCTCGTCTTATGTAAAAAATTCAATTGCTAGTACACATTTCAAACTTGCGCTAAAACTAAGAATGACATTTTGTTTTACTATTTATGTTTTCCAAAATATTTTCACGATTTATTTTTGTTAAAACTAGACCTAAAAATTGGTATCAATAGAAGCAAATTTTGCATGAGAGAGAAGCAACCAGTTCAGTCTCGTTTCATGACTTGCTCTTGCAGCTTAAATGGTAAAATAGTTAAGAAGTGTTTCGAGTAAATATTGAAAAGTGTTTTCCAATTTTTTCATTTGCTGAAGTAAGAATGAAGTAGAGGGAAGTGTGTACCATATATATTACTGAGAAGGAAAGTATTGAGTGGTAAGAGAATTACGAAGTAGATCTAGATCAATATATGCAAAATAACCAGAGGCTGTGACCCTCTGATCTCGGTACCGCCCAGGACTTGGAAAGTACATACAATACGTATACCAGTAAAGCCAATGTAATGCTCAGGCCAAATCATTAGAACACTACTAGGAACATTGTAAATGCTACCAGAATAACAGAAAAGAAATACTTGTAATGACTGAATAATATACTTAGACATATTCTAAGAAACATTCTCAGACTTATTCTAAGATTAATAAACTTATAATTTATTAATAAAATAGTCTTGGTGGCAGCTACCAACATTAGAACAATTTATAAAGACAGAAGTCAAACCCTATAACAACTTAGTGATAGTTGGGGAATCATTTGTAGAGACAGAAGTTACCCCTAGCATACTTATAATACTAATAATGGTTGCTAAATCAATTTTATATGAAAGTTATGAAAACTTTTGTTTTTGTATCATTTTCAACTTACACTATACTTACTGGAGTCTCTATCTAGGGGCTATAGGCCTGTTCCGGAAGGCATACATCATGCCAGAAATTTGTGGCATGCATTTAGTTTGGTCTAAAAATTGTGGCATGCATTAGCATATATTTGGGTATTGCATACCAAAAGTGGCATGTTGGCATTCTATAGCATGGAATACCTGGTGTATAGTATGGCCTGGCATGATAGTGGGACATGTTTTGTTGAGACAAGTTTATAAAAAGACATGGTATAATGAAGACATAAATTCATACTTTTTTCCAAATTGACAAGTAAATTTTAATGTGCCAAAAAGAACCACTGTATATTTGCATGCTACAAAAGTTTTTAAAAACATTAAAACATCATAATATGCTTTTTTGAAGTGCATTTTTCAATGTAAAAAGTTGCATGTTTTTTATAAAATATTAGTTTGGCTAATCTACTTGGCACCGGCGTGCATCTACTTGGCACTGGCTGGCATGCATTGGTTCAGAGCATTCCGGTGTGCACTCAACATGATCTGGACTATGGAGTATGGCATGGCCTATGGGCTTAATAGACAACTAACAAGACAACTATTAGGCCTAGCCATATCAATTATTATAAATATAATATAGCAAAGCAAAAAATATATATGACATCATTTTAAAACAATCAATCTATACTCATATTTCAAACTCAAAGATCATTCAAAAATGATTTATAAAACCATGCTTACCATTTAATTTAGCAGTTAGCTCATCAATATGCTTTTCATAGACCTCTGTTTCATGTGAATAAGCAGCTAATTCTTTTTTCTGCTTCCAGTTGATATGAATAGTATAAACAAAAACAAATGAAACAAGAATGATAAAGATGGCGATGTTTCGGGTGTTCATTCTCATTACGGAAAAAAATAACTGTAAGTGTAAGTTCTGATAGAATAGATTGTTTCCTAACTTAAGACAGGAGACAATCTGAATCAGGACAGGACAGTAGGCCTATGAACAATTTTTTAAGCTTTTTCCTATCCTTAACTTATTATTATTTTATTTGAAATGAAAATACTGACGAAGAATTTAGTTAAGGATGTGGCAGTTACCAGCTTACCAGTTAGCAGTCGCAGTGTCTGTCACTACCATTCGATCACTAAAAAAGGATTTCCTCGAATTTTTCAAAGCTGCTATTGATGATAATTTAATTTTTATAACGTACTTTTTTTGCAGCTTTTAATTATTTAAATGTGTTTTTTTGTTTAAATTTATAAAAAGTGCTTAGCTAAATAATCTATTGGCTATGGTCGATTGTGTTTTTGTTAAACTGCTCAAATTCGCTGTACCGGGTTAAATGATTAGTAGGCTTTTCATATTACCGAATCCAAAACCAGAATCGGTTCGAAGCTTTTCATATTGTCTGTTCCGTTTTCAGAATCGGTTCCAGAACCGTGATCCGATTCTGGAATTCGGTTTGAGAAATTTTCTACATCTATTTGTCATGTTTATTTTTTACACTTTTTAACAGTACAAAAAATATATATTTGAAATCGTCAATTTTTTATTATTGATATATTAGTACTCTGTTTTTTGTCATATCCAAGACGAAGCAAAGTCAAGGAAAAACAAAATTAAATTATAAAGACTGACAAACATAAAATAGGTTCGAAGCTTTTCGATCATTTTCCTACCGATTCTGGTTCTGCACTGGAATTGGAATTATTCTGGTTCTGGAACCAATCTTCGGGAAAAGCCTATAGGAGCAGAGCTTTAATAGCCTTGCTTTTACGCAACAAAAAATGCAACAGTGCAGGAAATTGAAGCACTTCAGTCGATGCTGCCGCAGCAAAGCACTCCAAGTCGAAGAGCAGACAAGATCGACGGTCATGATCTACGCGGTGCATGATGGCAGCGACGAGATCCGAGTCGAGCTTCAACTGGGAAACTGCTCGGAGTCTCTCAGCCTGAATGGTCGACTGCGGCGCCAAAGTCTCTCTGCTCAACGAGGCTACGGCGAGAAGTCTGGGCGACATCGATTCTGAAGCCATCGGCAGTGCAGCTACGAGCTTACGGCGGGAAGAAGATCGCCGTCGCGGGGCTCGCAACAGTCGGCGTCGAGTACCGCGGCCAAGAACTGCAACAAGACTTTCACGTCACTAGGTCGGGCGAAAATATCGTCGGCCGCGATCTGATGCAGAAGCAGGGCATATCCAAGTGCCACTCCAGCCTCACGATGTCAACATCGGAATTGCCAACGTGGACATCTCCAGTGAGTTCCCAGCGGTCTTTGGCGTATTAATCGGTCGATCTCTGCAGAGAGGAGCGGTGCATTAACCGAGAATTGACACGGCTGTGCCACGGCCAGTGCAGCAGCCGCTGCGCCGCCTGCCACTCGCCAAGCAGCAACAGATTGGTGAGGAGTTCGACCGTCTGGAGGCAGCAGGCATCATCGAGCGGGTCAACTTAAGCCCATGGATTTCTAATCTGGTCGTAGCGAACAAGAAGGATGGCAGCATTCGAGTGTGCATCGACGTGCGCGAAGCAAATAAGTCGCTAATCATCGACCGACACCCGATGCCGCAGCTGGACGAGATCTCCGCGAAGATCAAGGCGGCCGGCAACCGCATGTTCTTCAAGATCGACCTCAAGGCGGGCTACATGTACATGCAAATGCAGCTACATGAGTCATCACGTGACCTGACGGGGCTTGTACCGTTACTTCCGGGTGCCGTTTGGCCTAGCGTCTGCTCCGGCGGCCTTCCAGAGGATGCTGGACGACCTGATGGCCCATCTGCCTCACCGTCAACAAGGACCGGCTCCGCTGCAGCCCCTGCCATGGCCAGATTCGCCGTGGACAGAGATCGCCATCGACATCGTGGATGAACTGCAGGCAGCGCCGGCGTCGTCACGATTCCTACTGGTCATCACGAATCTGCACAGCAAGTGGCCGGAGGACTTCAAGGTCTGTAAGGTGCTACGCAGCCTGTTCGCACGCTGGGGCCTCTGCAAGAAGGTCCTCACCGACAACGGACCTCAGTTCGGCGACGCCTTCACCGGGTCCTGCGAGAGCGGGGCATCCAACACCTGAAGACTTGTCCGTACCAACCGAGCACCAACGACCAAACCGAGCGGCTCAACAGGTCCCTGATGGACAGCATTCGAGCGTCTAGAGCCGACAACGTGCCGATCTACCATAAGTACCATAAGTATGGTATAACGTAAATGCTAACTTTATCATTATTATTAGTGTCTTTTACGTATACTGCCACTTTCAGTAGAGTAGTTGAAAAATTAACTGTATAATGTATTATTGATCACGTGAAATCTCTGGCGATCTTTAATTTATCGATCCTGTAGTGTTTCTAAGATGACTAAAATATAATAAAGAAACTGTGCGCACCTGGCACATTACTTTCATCTACAACTATTACAACTACGCTCGTATTATAACTATTAACACAAAACAAACCTGTTATCCTTTCTTCTCTCTTCTCCCATCTTCTCTCTCCCATTTCGATCTTTTCGCTCTTCTCTCTTCTATTCTCTTAATTCGGTCTCTCTCCTCTCTTCCCTCTACTTTCCACTTCTGGCCTTGCAGCCAGGTAGAAAATTTGACAACACCAGCAAAAAAGCTATCTACCCCAGCTCAGTTGGTTGAATGCATGCAGTTTCATTTTTCAGACGAATTTTTCTGTTTAAGTATTATCCTAGCTGTCGCAAATACTGTACCTAATAAATTGATGTAATTGCATTAATTCTGCTAATAATCCATTTAAGAGAACACTGTACATGTACCTTAATTCGCCTTTTCCTGTCTCCAACAGATACTGTACATTGTACATTAACCCAACAACTTCAACAATGACAATTCGGTACATGTACATGTATGACCTCAACACAATGTTACGTAATAGTAACCGAAGGAGGGCTTCGGACACCCTGACGCCAACGCCTTCGGCGACATCGTCCCTCACTACCAGCGCTGAGGCAATTCTGCCGCCCATTCCACTGACTCCTGCATGAGCACATACATGTACTGTACGCAGGCACGCACTTGTACACACGCTCACACAGGGTGTACATATGTACGGCGGCCCTGACTTTCTAAGTCTCAAGCATGTGCAAGCTCTCTGTGTGCTTTGGGGGTTGGCCCAATTTCAAGGCACAATTGGGGGTTGGACAATTTTCGAACACACAAGCCCCAAGATAATGTGGCCGCGCACCGAATCGAACCAGGAGTCATGTGGCGTATATCATAATATGCCACTCTATATTTACTTGAAAATAAATTTAAATTGTGCCTAGAGAGACTTTAATGTCAATTTAGTAACCGAAAATAGCCCTAAGATTATTAGGCATGACTCCAATTTACATGTAAACTATGGATTAGTCGATTTTGTTTATTTCTACAGGTCTACCAAGTTTATCCATATATAGTTCTATTATTAGAAATTTTATTGCTAAAATTCGGCAAGCCACTTCCGGGAAGTTGGTTACGAACAGCCACAAATACCTTGATTTCTTGGGTCTGGGTCGATAAGTTGCATCGAAAACTGTGAAAGCATTTAGGTTGAAAAAGGAACCTAAATTGATCACAGCATTATACGGAACGAAAATGCGTTGGCAAGTCTTTTTATTCTTAGTTTCAATTGCTCCTATCGTTTCTCCACTGAGACATAATCCAGTGGATTTTACTGAAGGTAAGTTTGCAATTTGTCAGTGCGAAACTCTCGGGTGCGGTGAGATCGTGCTTAGATTGAAGAACCTATACATTCTGATTTGAGATTCATATGGTAGCTTGGAGAGTCAGATGGTAGCTTGAGAGAGTCAGATGGTAGCTTGAATTGGGAGAGTCAGATGGTAGCTTCGAGAGTCAGATGGTATAGCTTGAATCGGGCGAGTCAGATGTTAGCTTGGAGAGTCAGAAGGTAGCTTAAAATGGGAGAGTCAGATGATAGCCTGGGATAGTCAGATGGTAGCTTGGAGAGTCAGATGGTAGCTTGAAATGGGAGAGTCAGATGATAGCTTGAAATGGGAGAGTCAGATGATAGCTTGAAATGGGAGAGTCAGATGGTAGCTTGAAATGGGAGAGTCAGATGGTAGCTTGAAATGGGAGAGTCAGATGGTAGCTTGAAATGGGAGAGTCAGAAGGTAGCTTGGGATAGTCAGATGGTAGCTTGAAATGGGATAGTCAGATGGTAGCTTGAAATGGGAGAGTCAGATGGTAGCTTGAAATGGGAGAGTCAGATGGTAGCTTGAAATGGGAGAGTCAGAAGGTAGCTTGGGATAGTCAGATGGTAGCTTGAAATAGAGAGTCAGATGATAGATTGGGAGAGTCAGATGATAGATTGGGAGAGTAAGATGGTAGCTTGGGAGGGTCAGATTGTAGCTTGAGAGAATCAGACGGTAGCTTGGGAGAGTCAGACGGTAGCTTGGGAGAGTCAGACGGTAGCTTGGGAGAGTCAGACGGTAGCTTGGGAGAGTCAGATGGTAGCTTGAAATGGGAGAGTCAGAAGGTAGCTTGAAATGGGAGAGTCAGATGGTAGCTTGAAATGGGAGAGTCAGATGGTAGCTTGAAATGGGAGAGTCAGATGGTAGCTTGAAATGGGAGAGTCAGAAGGTAGCTTGAAATGGGAGAGTCAGATGATAGCTTGAAATGGGAGAGTCAGATGATAGCTTGAAATGGGAGAGTCAGATAATAGCTTGAAATGGGAGAGTCAGATGGTAGCTTGAAATGGGAGAGTCAGATGGTAGCTTGAAATGGGAGAGTCAGATGATAGCTTGAAATGGGAGAGTCAGATGGTAGCTTGAAATGGGAGAGTCAGATGAAAGCTTGAAATGGGAGAGTCAGATGGTAGCTTGGAGAGTCAGATTGTAGCTTGAGAGAATCAGACGGTAGCTTGGGAGAGTCAGACGGTAGCTTGGGATAGTCAGATGGTAGCTTGGAGAGTCAGAAGGTAGCTTGAAATGGGAGAGTCAGATGGTAGCTTGAAATGGGAGAGTCAGATGGTAGCTTGAAATGGGAGAGTCAGAAGGTAGCTTGGGATAGTCAGATGGTAGCTTGAAATAGAGAGTCAGATGATAGATTGGGAGAGTCAGATGGTAGCTTGGGATAGTCAGATGGTAGCTTGAAATAGAGAGTCAGATGATAGATTGGGATAGTCAGACGGTAGCTTGGGAAAGTCTGATTGTAGCTTGGGAGAATCAGACGGTAGCTTGGGAGAGTCAGATTGTAGCTTGGGAGAGTCAGATGGTAGCTTGAAATGGAAGAGTCAGATGGTAGCTTGAAATGGGAGAGTCAGATGGTAGCTTGAAATGGGAGAGTCAGATGGTAGCTTGAAATGGGAGAGTCAGATTGTAGCTTGAAATGGGAGAGTCAGATGGTAGCTTGAAATGGGAGAGTCAGATGGTAGCTTGAAATGGGAGAGTCAGATGGTAGCTTGAAATGGGAGAGTCAGATGGTAGCTTGAAATGGGAGAGTCAGATGGTAGCTTGAAATGGGAGAGTCAGATGGTAGCTTGGAGAGTCAGATTGTAGCTTGAGAGAATCAAACGGTAGCTTGGGAGAGTCAGACGGTAGCTTGGGATAGTCAGATGGTAGCTTGGAGAGTCAGATGGTAGCTTGAAATGGGAGAGTCAGATGGTAGCTTGAAATGGGAGAGTCAGAAGGTAGCTTGGGATAGTCAGATGGTAGCTTGAAATGGGAGAGTCAGATGATAGCTTGGGAGCGTCAGATGGTAGCTTGGGAGAGTCAGATGGTAGCTTGGGAGAGTCAGATGGTAGCTTGGGAGAGTCAGATGGTAGCTTAGGAGAGTCAGATGGTAGCTTGGGAGAGTCAGATGATAGCTTGGGAGAGTCAGATGGTAGCTTGGGAGAGTCAGATGGTATTTTGGGAGAGTCAGATGGTATTTTGGGAGAGTCAGATGGTAGCTTGCGATATTTTGAAATCTCAGGTGGAAAATGAAAAAAAATTGCTGTGCAGAAAATGAAAATGACACAATTTTGATTGACAGCCCAGAGCAGGTGGTGAATCTGTTCCCACTTCCAGATCGCCTGTACATCACTCCGAACAGCATCGCTGACTGCTGGCAGTCATCCAGCTACAGCCAATCGGTTCGCGCTGAATCGACCTGTTTTAAAAACTACAGCCAACTGACTGTCCCGATTGGTACAAGCAGTTTTTTCCGGTCCGGAACCGGCGATCATTGGTTTGCAGTTCGATTGCGTCATAGAAAAATTGTGACTTCTGTTACCGTGTGGAATAAAGGTAGATGAGCTAACACTGCTTTCAAATAAATATTTTAATTTGGAATAGAAGTTTCAGCACTAAATTATTATTATTTGATGACTAACTAGACCTGGAGGCGCCAAATGGTAGATTGAGGCGCCAAATAGTTTATTGAGACGCCAAATGGTAGATTGAGGCGCTAAATGGTAGATTGAGGCGCCAAATAGTAAATTAAGGCGCCAAATGGTAGATTGATTTGCAAAATGGTAGATTGAGGCGCCAATTGGTAGATTGAGGCGTCAAAGGGTAGATTGAGGTGCCAAATGGTAAATTAAGGCGCCAAATGGTAGATTGACGCGTCAAATAGTAGATTTGGGCGCCAAATGGTAGATTGAGAAGTCAAAGGGTAGATTGGGCGCCAAATAGTAGATTTGGGCGCCAAATGGTAGATTGAGGCGCTAAATGGTAGATTGACGCGTCAAATAGTAGATTGAGGCGCTAAATGGTAGATTGACGCGTCAAATAGTAGATTGAGGCGCTAAATGGTAGATTGACGCGTCAAATAGTAGATTGAGGCGCTAAATGGTAGATTGAGGCGCTAAATGGTAGATTGAGGCGCTAAATGGTAGATTGACGCGTCAAATAGTAGATTGAGGCGCTAAATGGTAGATTGACGCGTCAAATAGTAGATTGAGGCGCTAAATGGTAGATTGAGGCGCTAAATGGTAGATTGAGGCGCTAAATGGTAGATTGAGGCGCTAAATGATAGATTGAGGCGCTAAATGGTAGATTTGGGCGCTAAATGGTAGATTGACGCGTCAAATAGTAGATTGAGGCGCTAAATGGTAGATTGACGCGTCAAATAGTAGATTGAGGCGCTAAATGGTAGATTGAGGCGCTAAATGGTAGATTGAGGCGCTAAATGATAGATTGAGGCGCTAAATGGTAGATTGAGGCGCTAAATGGTAGATTGAGGCGCTAAATGATAGATTGAGGCGCTAAATGGTAGATTTGGGCGCTAAATGGTAGATTGACGCGTCAAATAGTAGATTGAGGCGCTAAATGGTAGATTGACGCGTCAAATAGTAGATTGAGGCGCTAAATGGTAGATTGAGGCGCTAAATGGTAGATTGAGGCGCTAAATGGTAGATTGAGGCGTCAAAGGGTAGATTGAGGTGCCAAATGGTAAATTAAGGCGCCAAATGGTAGATTGACGCGTCAAATAGTAGATTTGGGCGCCAATTGGTAGATTGAGGCGTCAAAGGGTAGATTGGGCGCCAAATAGTAGATTTGGGCGCCAAATGGTAGATTGAGGCGCTAAATGGTAGATTGAGGCGTCAAATAGTAGATTGAGGCGCTAAATGATAGATTGAGGCGCTAAATGGTAGATTGCGGCGCCAAATGGTAGATTAAGAGGCGCCAACTGGTAGGTCGAGGCGCCAATAGGTAGATTAAGTATTAACTAACTTTTGTTGCAGAAACTTTGAGAAATTCTGACCAGCAAGCAAATTTGCTGACCCAATCGGACAACATCGAAGTCTGGCTTTCGTCTCAATTATTCGACTTTGGTTCTGAGCACTGCTTTGCAGGAGATCTGCCCCTTGCCATAGAGACTCCCACATGGCACCATTGCGGCGTCACTAATCTCACTGCAACCACCGTTTCTTGCCACAATTATCAGGTGAGCGACAGTTAATTACTTTTTAAAGTACACGTTGAACTTTTATGTCTAACTAAAGTTCTCGCACTTTCGCAGGCTGTCATGATGCTGCTAAGAAAGCGAGTGATTGACGAGTCCCAAGCGTTAAGGCAAGCCATGAGTTTCACCAACCTGTGGCTGCACAGAATCGATCCTGCCAGTGAGATTAATTGCTAGTTGCTATGGCTTTTGAGTAGTTTTTAGTATTGTGTGCCTGTTTAAATCTATCCATCGATCTCTACCTTCTCTCTCCCCTGTCTCCTTTCCCCACTCTCACTCTCAACCTTCTCCCTCTCTCCCCTGTCTCCTTTCCCCACTCTCCCTCTCTACCTCCTCCCTCACCTGTCTCCTTTCCCCACTCTCCCTCTCTACCTCCTCCCTCACCTGTCTCCTTTCCCCACTCTCCCTCTCTACCTCCTCCCTCACCTGTCTCCTTTCCCCACTCTCCCTCTCTACCTCCTCCCTCACCTGTCTCCTTTCCCCACTCTCCCTCTCTACCTCCTCCCTCACCTGTCTCCTTTCCCCACTCTCCCTCTCTACCTCCTCCCTCACCTGTCTCCTTTCCCCACTCTCCCTCTCTACCTCCTCCCTCAACTGTCTCCTTTCCCCACTCTCCCTCTCTACCTCCTCCCTCAACTGTCTCCTTTCCCCACTCTCCCTCTCAACCTCCTCTCTCCCCTGTCTCCTTTCCCCACTCTCCCTCTCTACCTCCTCCCTCACCTGTCTCCTTTCCCCACTCTCCCTCTCAACCTCCTCCCTCACCTGTCTCCTTTCCCCACTCTCCCTCTCAACCTTCTCCCTCACCTGTCTCCTTTCCCCACTCTCCCTCTCTACCTCCTCCCTCACCTGTCTCCTTTCCCCACTCTCCCTCTCTACCTCCTCCCTCACCTGTCTCCTTTCCCCACTCTCCCTCTCTACCTCCTCCCTCACCTGTCTCCTTTCCCCACTCTCCCTCTCTACCTCCTCCCTCACCTGTCTCCTTTCCCCACTCTCCCTCTCAACCTCCTCCCTCACCTGTCTCCTTTCCCCACTCTCCCTCTCAACCTCCTCCCTCAACTGTCTCCTTTCCCCACTCTCCCTCTCAACCTCCTCCCTCAACTGTCTCCTTTCCCCACTCTCCCTCTCTACCTCCTCCCTCAACTGTCTCATTTCCCCACTCTCCCTCTCTACCTCCTCCCTCACCTGTCTCCTTTCCCCACTCTCCCTCTCAACCTCCTCCCTCAACTGTCTCCTTTCCCCACTCTCCCTCTCAACCTCCTCCCTCACCTGTCTCCTTTCCCCACTCTCCCTCTCTACCTCCTCCCTCAACTGTCTCCTTTCCCCACTCTCCCTCTCAACCTCCTCCCTCAACTGTCTCCTTTCCCCACTCCCCCTCTCAACCTCCTCCCTCAACTGTCTCCTTTCCCCACTCTCCCTCTCAACCTCCTCCCTCAACTGTCTCCTTTCCCCACTCTCCCTCTCAACCTCCTCCCTCACCTGTCTCCTTTCCCCACTCTCCCTCTCTACCTCCTCCCTCACCTGTCTCCTTTCCCCACTCTCCCTCTCAACCTCCTCCCTCACCTGTCTCCTTTCCCCACTCTCCCTCTCAACCTTCTCCCTCACCTGTCTCCTTTCCCCACTCTCCCTCTCAACCTCCTCCCTCAACTGTCTCCTTTCCCCACTCTCCCTCTCTACCTCCTCCCTCGCCTGTCTCCTTTCCCCACTCTCCCTCTCTACCTCCTCCCTCGCCTGTCTCCTTTCCCCACTCTCCCTCTCTACCTCCTCCCTCACCTGTCTCCTTTCCCCACTCTCCCTCTCTACCTCCTCCCTCAACTGTCTCCTTTCCCCACTCTCCCTCTCGACCTTCTCCCTCACCTGTCTCCTTTCCGCTTCCTTTCACCCCTTTTTTACCTCTCCTCTCTCTACCTCTCGCCTCTGTCCATCGCCTTCTATCTTTCTCAGTTTCAAAAAGCATGTTGCTTTGCACTATCAGATCCTCCAATAAGGCTTTACCAACCAAAAGACGAATTATCAGCAAACTGCGACAGCTCAGCTCAAGAAAACAAATTGCGGTTCCATCTTGAGTATCCGCGAATCCATCGTGGCCAAATTGAACGAACTTGCGCGGCTGCGAGCTCTACCGATTTGAAATCTCAGTTGCAGCTGAAATTGGAATCCAGTACAATCTTGAACGGGAGCATGTACTTAGAGCAGTTGTCATGTATTAATTGTCCATTAATTGTACATCACCTGGAGTGCAGCATTGTCCAGAGAAATTTTACCGGTGACGAAATTTGGAGAGTAACTAAGAGTTTAAATAATATTGTTAGGAAATGCAGCTCAGGTAAGTAGTGGTCTGTTTTATTGAGAACCCCTATATTAAATGTATTGTTTATCGAACTCATTCAGAGCGTCTTTGGAAGTTAAATTAACATCAAAGACAAACTTTAATTAGCTACCTGTAACTGCAAATTGACGTCACGGAAATACTTCTTCAAAAGTATACTTAAAAACACTTGTAGAGTAGCTACACCTCAAAATATTACCTAAAAGTACACTTACAAACACTTACTTAAAAGTACACTTAATGTACATGTACATCACGCCATCACTTAATTAAATGTGCACTTTCAAGCTTATTTAAAGTACAACTTAATTAAATTTGAATTTTTTGTTAATTATTTGCAGACTCGCATTCAGTCAGCGTAAAGAAAATTTTGCTAATTGGTCTTGGCTCAACTTCCGGATTAATTGTTATTTTAATTACGACTTATTTCATTGTGGTGCTCGTTCGTAAGAAGGTAAATATTTGACCTTTATTGTTACTTGAACATTACATACATGTATATATGTATTGCTAGAACAGAAGACTTCATTTCTTTCGAACAAATATTTCTGTCGTATTTTAGAACGAGTACCCGAGCGATTCGACTGCCATCGAAAATAACAAAGCTCAATTACCGTCTAAAACAGACCGACCGATCAGTTCCTCGCGCAGACCCAGAAGTTTCTACCTGTTTTGACGGGCGTAAAATTCCCCATAGACACTATTTTTTGACGTGTAAAACTTTTGCAAAAGACTGTAAAGCACACATTTTTAAAACTCTGTGTGTTATTTTTTCATTATTTTTATTCATTGCAACTTATTGCAGACTACATATGCATTGGGTGAATGTTTATCCTGTTTTTATTCAGTGCTACTGTACAATAATTTATCCACAGTAGATAAATATGTAGTTAACAATAATTCTTTTTAAACTATTCAGTTGATAAAAATGTTGCTATTTGTTTTTTAAAATTCTTTTTTATTAATAATAACCCAGTTAAGTAGTTACTGAGGATCTGGGAGGCTGGCCCAGCAACTGAGGATCTGGGAGGCTGGCCCAGCAACTGACACTCTGGGAGGCTGGCCCAGCAACTGACACTCTGGGAGGCTGGCCCAGCAACTGACACTCTGGGAGGCTGGCCCAGCAACTGACACTCTGGGAGGCTGGCCCAGCAACTGACGATCTGGGAGGCTGGCCCAGCGACTGAGGATCTAGGCTGGCCCAGCAACTGACACTCTGGGAGGCTGGCCCAGCAACTGACGATCTGGGAGGCTGGCCCAGCGACTGAGGATCTAGGCTGGCCCAGCAACTGACACTCTGGGAGGCTGGCCCAGCAACTGAGGATCTGGGAGGCTGGCCCAGCAACTGACACTCTGGGAGGCTGGCCCAGCAACTGGGGATCTGGGAGGCTGGCCCAGCAACTGGGGATCTGGGAGGCTGGCCCAGCAACTGACACTCTGGGAGGCTGGCCCAGCAACTGACGATCTGGGAGGCTGGCCCAGCGACTGAGGATCTAGGCTGGCCCAGCAACTGACACTCTGGGAGGCTGGCCCAGCAACTGGGGATTTGAGAGGCTGGCCCAGCAACCGAGGATCTGGAAGTCTGGCCCAGCAACTGGGGATTTGAGAGGCAGGCATTTTATCCTGAAATGTAAAAAAGGACAATACGCTCGTAAAACTCCTAGTTTACTACTGCTGATATGATACAATTCAAGTAGACACGGAGATCCCATCGGCAATCCGCAACAGCTCAGTCAGTCTGCACATGTATTTTCCTTCGAGGTAAGAAACGAGCAAACGGGAAGACGCATGCAAGAACGACGTCCAGCGCTATAAACAAAACAACAAAACAATGAACACAGAAACTGCCTGCTGATGAAGACGAGAGCTGTACAACTGCATGCAAGGGTCTCTTTGTACTTGTATGGCGGCGCTATCACAAGATTACTGATAGAAGTAGTACAGTAAGTAAATATGTATTTTAATATTATTTTGGAAGTAGTCAGTCAAAGAAACAGAAGCTAACTTTATAAAATTCTGGGTGGATTGAAGTTTCAGGAAGAATTTTCGGACATTGAGGCTATAGGCTCGGTTTCAACCTTTAATCTTTAATCTTCTGTGTCGTCAGCTTCCAAGCTGAAATTAATTTACGGGATTTTGACAAATTCTTGGTAAAATAAATTGTAGAGAAACTTTGTGAATCACATTGAGATGGTGTGAATCACATTGAGATTGTGTGAATCACATTAAGATTGTGTGAATCACATTGAGATGGTGTGAATCACATTGAGATGGTGTGAATCACATTGAGATTGTGTGAATCACATTAAGATTGTGTGAATCACATTGAGATTGTGTGAATCACATTGAGATTGTGTGAATCGCATTGAGATTGTGTGAATCACATTGAGATTGTGTGAATCACATTGAGATTGTGTGAATCGCATTGAGATTGTGTGAATCACATTGAGATTGTGTGAATCACATTGAGATTGTGTGAATCACATTGAGATTGTGTGAATCGCATTGAGATGGGGTGAATCACATTGAGATTGTGTGAATCACATTGAGATTGTGTGAATCGCATTGAGATGGGGTGAATCACATTGACATTGTGTGAATTTCATTGAGATTGTGTGAATCACATTGAGATTGTGTGAATCGCATTGAGATGGGGTGAATCACATTCAGATAGGGTGAATCACATTGAGATGGGGTGAATCACATTGAGATGGGGTGAATCACATCGAGATGGGGTGAATCACATTCAGATGGGGTGAATCACATTCAGATGGGGTAAATCACATTCAGATAGGGTGAATCACATTCAGATGGGGTGAATCACATTGAGATGGTGTGAATCACATTGAGATTGTGTGAATCACATTGAGATTGTGTGAATCGCATTGAGATTGTGTGAATCACATTGAGATGGGGTGAATCACATTGAGATGGGGTGAATCACATTGAGATGGGGTGAATCACATTGAGATGGGGTGAATCACATTGAGATGGGGTGAATCACATTGAGATGGGGTGAATCACATTGAGATGGGATCAATTACATTGAGATAGGGTGAATCACATTGAGATAGGGTGAATCACATTGAGATAGGGTGAAAGACAGAGAGATGGGGTGAATGACAGAGAGATGGAGTGAATGACAGAGAGATGGGGTGAATGAGAGAGAGATGGGGTGAAGCACATTCAGATGCGGTGAATGGCAGTGGGTTAAACTGAATGACAGCAGTTACTCACATTCGATAAGCATCCAGATGAGCTCAGCTGGTCATCTTGTCAGTGAGGGAGTTCCCAGCGGTCTCCAGGCACCAGCTGCAGGCCCGCAGTTCAGCCAGACAGGCAGTCCGCTCCGCCAGGCCCAGCCTGAACAGTTGCTCAACTTTCAGAAATTGAACAGCCAGTCGGGTGTCGCCGCTGTTCAGCCCTAGGGCCAGGCAGCACTCGTCCTCGGTGACCCCCGGAACTGAATCTTGAACCTGACGCACCTGGCTTTGCTGCCATTGATGAGGCAGCAACGCGGAAGCAGCCGACGATGCTATAGCAGATCCAGGCGATAAAGCTGAGGATGTTGCTCTACGGCACAGCTTCTTCGCTCGACGGAAGGTGCCGCTGCCGCTGCTGCCGCTGCCGACGCCTGCGCCAGCGACCCCGCCGCTAGACTCAGATCGGCAGACTCTCCTTGGCGGAGGTGCTGGCGGCCGGACTTCGCCGAAGTTCTCGTACTCGACAATGCCGCCAGAAAGTTGATTCCGTCTGGCCTGTCGCTCCGGCAGAACCCAGTAGAAGTCCTTGGTCACCTGGCGGCCGTTCTGTAGGATTGGACAGATTCGAGTCCCTGCGGCCGGAGAGGGACTAGCGGGACTCTTGGAGATGGGATCTGGTGTTCCACTGTCTGGCTGGGGTTGCGGTGCACTAATGGCAACTGCTCTGGCGCTGACGTCTTTGAGGCTGGGCGCGAAAGCCAGGTTCTGACGTCCGCCTGATGTTGTGTCGTTGACAGCAGGATCTGCAGCTGCATCGGTTGAAGAGACCGCAGCAACAGAGCGGCTGTCGTTGAGTTCTAACGAGGAGTCTGAGAAGTCTTCGCCTAGGCTTAAACTGGCTTCATCATCCACGTATTCTGCACCGTTTGAGGACAGCTTGTTTCCCATTGTAGGCAAGACAATATCAACTTGAACTGGAGACGCGAATCTGCGCTTCGGGAAGGAGGCATCTGCAAGTTTGTCGGTTCGAAATTGACTTGGTCAGCTCGGGACTAACAGGTTTGCTAATTTTTATACAACACAGCTGACACACGCTTGGGCCGGTCAGACGAAAACTGAACGGTTTCAGCTTTCACGCGGTGCCAACCAAGGACACCTTGAACCAGGATTTGGAGTTTTCAATTCTTATACTTTCCAACTTTTTTCTAAATGCTTTATTTGCTTTATTCTTTAATCAGCTATCAAAACGTCAAAGTTTTATAGACTTTAATTTCGAAACATCAGAACTTTGAAGTCACAAGCGCGTATTTAGGCACTGCAGGCACTCATTTTGGCACTGCAGGCACTCATTTTGACACTGCAGGCACTCATTTTGGCACTGCAGGCACTCATTTTGACACTGCAGGCACTCATTTTGGCACTGCAGGCACTCATTTTGACACTGCAGGCACTCATTTTGGCACTGCAGGCACTCATTTTGGCACTGAAGGCACTCATTTTGGCACTGAAGGCACTCATTTTGGCACTGCAGGCACTCATTTTGACACTGCAGGCATTCATTTTGACACTGCAGGCACTCATTTTGGCACTGCAGGCACTCATTTTGACACTTCAGGCACTCATTTTGGCACTGCAGGCACTCATTTTGACACTTCAGGCACTCATTTTGACACTTCAGGCACTCATTTTGGCAATGCAGGCACTCATTTTGACACTTCAGGCACTCATTTTGGCACTGCAGGCACTCATTTTGACACTGCAGGCACTCACTTCGGCGCTGAAGACAATTATTTATAACAAAATTAAAATTCACTGGAAATTGATAATAAATTAATTAACTAATCAAGTCTCAAAATCAGGTTTCAGAAAAGAGTTGTCGTGACCAGATGTTCTATTCAAATTCTCCTTGATTAAACGTAGCTAAAAATTAGCATTTATAATTTAATGAGCCATTGGGGTGCCGCCCACACACGGCACCGCATGCAGTCAACAATTTTCTGATTCAAGCCAGTAATTTCTATATAAAATTAGCAGAAAAGAGCTTGAACTATTTTGCATGTAACTGTCAATAACTCGCCTAGAATTCAATTTAGGACATTTTATAATGCTTCAATTAATAGTGCAAATAGACTTGAATATAGAGTTACGAAATCTAAAAGTGCGATTTGGTGGCTATAACTCGCTTCAGTGTACTTTAACAACACTACCCCCGGTGTTACACTAGGGAAGTAGTTTGCTGTCTGCCTCCTGTCTGCAGTCTGTCATGGCTATGCACAGGCTTAATTTATCATTAAAGCACGGGGAGTGCCGCATGAGTACAGTGTAGTTCATTCTCTAGTTTCACTAATGGGAATCTATATATCTATTTGATGCTGAAGACAGGATGAAGAAACTGGGAGACTGAGGGAGACACAGGAGACAGGGGAGACACAGGAGACAGGGGGAGACACAGGAGACACAGGAGACAGGGGAGACACAGGAGACACAGGAGACACAGGAGACAGGGGAGACACAGGAGACAGGGGAGACACAGGAGACAGGGGAGACACAGGAGACAGGGGGAGACACAGGAGACAGGGGGAGACACAGGAGACAGGGGAGACACAGGAGACAGGGGGAGACACAGGAGACAGGGGAGACACAGGAGACAGGGGAGACACAGGAGACAGGGGAGACACAGGAGACAGGGGAGACACAGGAGACAGGGGAGACACAGGAGACAGGGGAGACACAGGAGACAGGGGAGACACAGGAGACAGGGGAGACACAGGAGACAGAGGAGACACAGGAGACAGGGGAGACACAGGAGACAGGGGGAGACACAGGAGACAGGGGGAGACACAGGAGACAGGGGGAGACACAGGAGACAGGGGAGACACAGGAGACAGGGGGAGACACAGGAGACAGGGGAGACACAGGAGACAGGGGAGACACAGGAGACAGGGGAGACACAGGAGACAGGGGAGACACAGGAGACAGGGGAGACACAGGAGACAGGGGAGACACAGGAGACAGGGGAGACACAGGAGACAGGGGAGACACAGGAGACAGGGGAGACACAGGAGACAGGGGAGACACAGGAGACAGGGGAGACACAGGAGACAGGGGAGACACAGGAGACAGGGGAGACACAGGAGACAGGGGAGACACAGGAGACAGGGGAGACACAGGAGACAGGGGAGACACAGGAGACAGGGGAGACACAGGAGACAGGGGAGACACAGGAGACAGGGGAGACACAGGAGACAGGGGAGACACAGGAGACAGGGGAGACACAGGAGACAGGGGAGACACAGGAGACAGGGGAGACACAGGAGACAGGGGAGACACAGGAGACAGGGGAGAATGAGGGAGACAGAGGGAGACACAGGAGACAGGGGAGACACAGGAGACAGGGGAGACACAGGAGACAGGGGAGACACAGGAGACACAGGGAGACACAGGGAGAATGAGGGAGACACAGGGAGACACAGGGAGACTGAGGGAGACACAGGAGACTGAGGGAGACTGAGGGAGACACAGGGAGACACAGGGAGACTGAGGGAGACACACAGGGAGACACAGGGAGACACACAGGGAGACAGAGGGAGACAGAGGGAGACAGAAGACACACAGGGAGACAGGGAGACACAGAGGGAGACACACAGGGAGACAGAGGGAGACACAGGGAGAATGAGGGAGACACAGCGAGACACAGGGAGACTGAGGGAGACTGAAGGAGACACAGGGAGAATGAGGGAGACACAGGAGACAGGGGGAGACACAGGAGACACAGAGGGAGACTGAGGAGACACAGAGGGAGACTGAGGGAGACTGAGGGAGACACAGGAGACACAGATGGAGACTGAGGAGACACAGAGGGAGACTGAGGGAGACTGAGGGAGACACAGGGAGACACAGGGAGAATGAGGGAGACACAGGGAGACACAGGAGACACAGAGGGAGACTGAGGAGACACAGAGGGAGACTGAGGGAGACTGAAGGAGACACAGGGAGACACAGGGAGACACAGGGAGACACAGGGAGAATGAGGGAGACACAGGGAGACACAGGGAGACACAGGGAGACTGAGGGAGACACACAGGGAGACACAGGGAGACACAGGGAGACAGAGGGAGACTGAGGGAGACACAGGGAGACACAGGGAGACTGAGGGAGACACACAGGGAGACACAGGGAGACACAGGGAGACAGAAGGAGACAGAAGACACACAGGGAGACACAGGGAGACACAGGGAGAATGAGGGAGACACAGGGAGACACAGGGAGACTGAGGGAGACACACAGGGAGACACAGGGAGACAGAGGGAGACTGAGGGAGACACAGGAGACAGGGGAGACACAGGAGACAGGGGAGACACAGGAGACAGGGGAGACACAGGAGACAGGGGAGACACAGGAGACAGGGGAGACACAGGAGACAGGGGAGACACAGGAGACAGGGGAGACACAGGAGACAGGGGAGACACAGGAGACAGGGGAGAATGAGGGAGACAGAGGGAGACACAGGAGACAGGGGAGACACAGGAGACAGGGGAGACACAGGAGACACAGGGAGACACAGGGAGAATGAGGGAGACACAGGGAGACACAGGGAGACTGAGGGAGACACAGGAGACTGAGGGAGACTGAGGGAGACACAGGGAGACACAGGGAGACTGAGGGAGACACACAGGGAGACACAGGGAGACACACAGGGAGACAGAGGGAGACAGAGGGAGACAGAAGACACACAGGGAGACAGGGAGACACAGAGGGAGACACACAGGGAGACAGAGGGAGACACAGGGAGAATGAGGGAGACACAGCGAGACACAGGGAGACTGAGGGAGACTGAAGGAGACACAGGGAGAATGAGGGAGACACAGGAGACAGGGGGAGACACAGGAGACACAGAGGGAGACTGAGGAGACACAGAGGGAGACTGAGGGAGACTGAGGGAGACACAGGAGACACAGATGGAGACTGAGGAGACACAGAGGGAGACTGAGGGAGACTGAGGGAGACACAGGGAGACACAGGGAGAATGAGGGAGACACAGGGAGACACAGGAGACACAGAGGGAGACTGAGGAGACACAGAGGGAGACTGAGGGAGACTGAGGGAGACACAGGGAGACACAGGGAGACACAGGGAGACACAGGGAGAATGAGGGAGACACAGGGAGACACAGGGAGACACAGGGAGACTGAGGGAGACACACAGGGAGACACAGGGAGACACAGGGAGACAGAGGGAGACTGAGGGAGACACAGGGAGACACAGGGAGACTGAGGGAGACACACAGGGAGACACAGGGAGACACAGGGAGACAGAAGGAGACAGAAGACACACAGGGAGACACAGGGAGACACAGGGAGAATGAGGGAGACACAGGGAGACACAGGGAGACTGAGGGAGACACACAGGGAGACACAGGGAGACAGAGGGAGACTGAGGGAGACACAGGAGACACAGGGAGACTGAGGGAGACACACAGGGAGACACAGGGAGACAGAGGGAGACAGAGGGAGACATAAGACACACAGGGAGACAGGGAGATACAGAGGGAGACACACAGGGAGACAGAGAGAGACACATAGGGAGACAGAGGGAGACACACAGGGAGACAGAGGGAGACACACCGGGAGACAGAGGAAGACACACAGGGAGACAGAGGGAGACAGAGGGAGACGGGGAGACACAGAGGGAGACAGGGAGACACAGAGGGAGACACAGAGGGAGACACGAGACACACAGGAGACAGAGGGAGACACACAGGGAAACAGGGAGACACAGAGGGAGACACGAGACACACAGGGAGACAGAGGGAGACACACAGGGAGACAGGGAGACACAGAGGGAGACACGAGACACACAGGAGACAGAGGGAGACACAGGAAAGGGACAATGCTGAATACAGTCAGCATGCAGGACATTATATTGCAGTTCTGGGGCAATGATAACTCACCAGTAAATTAGCACAACCGAATGATCCAGCGTTTGCGCATTTTTCTCTTTCTAATTAGCTTAGGAGATTAGATAAGATTAATAAGATAATTACTAAACTTTTTCGACCTTCTAGAAAGACAGATAAATCTTCAGCCTGGGTTTTTGCTTCTTTTCGTTTGTATTTTTATAATCAAGCAAAAAGCACTGCACACGAGCACGCTATTTGGGGCGCCTCAAAAGCGTTCTATTGTTATATATTCTGCAGTTAGCAGTTAGCCTGCCGATGCTGAGTAAGCGCCAAGGGTCAGGCGGTCAGTCCGGCCTCTCCATTCTATACTAATACGAGTACGCGCATTCAATATAGTTAGCTTGAGCTAGCTTACGAATTTGAGGGGCCGGTCGGGGTCACGGGACCCCCACCCTCGCTATCTCTCTCCTGTCTCCTTCACTTATAATAAGCATGGAGTTCTAAGGCTTGCAACTGCCGGAATGGAACCTGCTTGTTTTGTGTCTCTCTCCGTCTCACTCGAGTCTACTCTGCATCTCGATCTCCATTTCACTTTATATCCTACATCCCACCCTCGTCTCTCTCACACTTGCTGCCTCTGTCTCTATCTCACTCTCCACCTCACTATCTCCATCTCATTCTCTATCTCACTGCCTCGCTCTCACTCTCCATCTCCCTGTCTCCCTCTCACTCTCCATGTTATTGTCTCCCTCTCTATCTTACTGTCTCCATCTCCCTGTCTCCCTCTCACTCTCTATCTTACTGTCTCCATCTCCCTGTCTCCCTCTCACTCTCCATCTTACTGTCTCCCGCTCACTCTCCGTCTCACTATCTCCATCTCACTCTCCATGTCACTGTCTCCATCTCACCATCTGTCTTTCTCCATCTCACTGCCTCCATCTCATTCTCTCTCCCTGACTATCTCCATCTCACTATAAATCCATCCCAAGCGTACCCTCTCTCTCTCTCAATCTACCCCTTTCATTTCTTTCTCCAAGAGATAAAACACGGGGCATTTATTTAGTAACTTGGCAACTCCAGAAATCTATATCCAATACTCCATGCAATACATGAGCCACTTGAGCTAAATATATATACCGTATATCTTGCCATCTTCTCAGCGAAAACACGCTGCAACTTGCCCTGAGTCAACCCACCACCCACAGCCACCTACCAGACTGACCCTACAACACGCGGCAATCATGCAAACATATACATAAGCTCATACGCTCGTATGTATGCAGTCATTACACAAAATCATGTGGCGAATACAGCCCTTAGCCAGGGACTTCTCTATATATATAGCGCTATAGAGAAGAAGCGCTATAGCGCTATAGACTGACTGCCTTAGCCCTTGCTAGACTGTTTTCCACGCCAGCTGTTTTCTGACAGCACCATCTTCACTTAACTTTGTTTGATCTATTTGGACAGCTATTCCTTTCTTTCCTTTGCAAATAGTCTCAAATCAAACAAACGTTTCAAGCTTGTGTACAGTACAGAGGGAGAGGAAACTAGATAAGGCAGTGCAAAGTTAATTTGCTTGAATTTGAGTACTACTCGTGGCTTAATCTTCCAAAAATAGAAGATTAAGACAGATAGAAAGATGGATAGATAGATAGATAGATAGATAGATAGATAGATAGATAGATAGATAGATAGATAGATAGATAGATAGATAGATAGATAGATAGATAGATAGATAGATAGATAGATAGATAGATAGATAGATAGATAGACAGACAGATAGATAGATAGATAGATAGATAGATAGATAGATAGATAGATAGATAGATAGATAGATAGATAGATAGATAGATAGATAGATAGATAGATAGATAGATAGATAGATAGATAGATAGATAGATAGATAGATAGATAGATAGATAGATAGATAGATAGATAGATAGATAGATAGATAGATAGATAGATAGATAGATAGATAGATAGATAGATAGATAGATAAATAGATAGATAGATAGATAGATAGATAGACAGACAGACAGAAAAATATTACCCAAATTTAGTTGAGAGACTGTCTGTAAGCAATACTTTGTGTAGAATAAATTCCGGTGTATTTGGATATATTTAAAATAAACAATAATGAGATTGCAATATAAAAGCAAGCTAGCAAATTAAAAAAGAAAATTAATTTAACACGCTTGTAAGCATACAGTAGTACGTATAAAATGAAATACAGCTGTCACCAGAATAACTGACTTAAAAACAAAAACAATTGCTCAACTTCGAATTTGAATTGCTAATCAACTAATCAACAAAACTTTACAAGCTGTCAAATCTTACGTATATAGATTCTGCGTCGAATAAAAAATCATCTTTTTACTCAGGGAGTTTAGTTTATACAATCCGCATCCAATAGAATAGTCATTCCAATAGAATAGTCACTCCTGTAGAATAGTCACTCCCATAGAACAGTCACTCCCATAGAATAGTCACTCCCATAGAATAGTCACTCCCGTGGAATATTCACTCCCATAGAATAGTCACTCTAATAGAATAGTCACTCCCATAGAATAGTCACTCCCATAGAAGTCACTCCCATAGAATAGTCACTCCTATAGAATAGTCACTCCCATAGAACAGTCACTCCCATAGAATAGTCACTCACATAGAATAGTCACTCCCGTAGAATATTCACTCCCATAGAATAGTCACTCACATAGAATAGTCACTCCCATAGAATAGTCACTCCCGTAGAATAGTCACTCCTGTAGAATAGTCACTCCTGTAGAATAGTCACTCCCATAGAATAGTCACTCCATTAAAATTGTCACTCAAAAGCCTCAAAAAGTTCACTCCATCCAGCACTCCTACTGATTGTCCGTTTGTCCACCAACCGGATCGAGCGGACACGGCGGCAGGTCGGGCAGCTCCGGCAGGGTGACGGTGAGCACCGGCCGCTCAGCAGGCAGTCCGCGACGTCGCGGTCTTTGCCTCTCGTCGGCGGCCGCGTCAGAAGCGGCTTCAGCAAGCACCCGCAGCCGCTCCAGAGCCTCCTTGACAGTTGGCCAGTCGCCAACCGACCCAAACGCCGCGTCGGATGCGTCGACCGATTGCGAGGATGAGGCTGCGTCGTCGTCGAGGCCGTTGCCATGGTAACAGTCGGTTCCGACACCGGTTGGCAACAGAAGCAGCGGCTCGGGTGGAACCGAAATCGCTGGCGATTGGTTCAGACGGTCGGCCAGGGAGCGCACCTGCCGATAAAAAAGTCGGAAAAGTCCGTTTATATCTACTCAATAAGAAACCATTAGTAGTAAAGTTAGGCATGCGTAGCCAGGGAGGGGACAATGGGCTGCGGCGCCCTTGCCTCAATTGGCTGGCAACCCCCTTAGCAGTAGCTTTGGCGCCCCTGGGGGTCGCCATCATAAACCCGAAATATCACAAACCCAAAATATCATAACTCCGAAAAAACAAAATAAGTGTTGGAAATTGCTAGAACCTTCGAAGTTGTTATTTTTCGGGTTTTTGATGCCCCCCGCCCCTGGTGCTAAAGCCCCTGGTGCTAAAGCCCCTGGTGCTAAAGCCCCTGGTGCTAAAGCCCCTGGTGCTAAAGCCCCTGGTGCTAAAGCCCCTGGTGCTAAAGCCCCTGGTGCTAAAGCCCCTGGTGCTAAAGCCCCTGGTGCTAAAGCCCCTGGTGCTAGAGCCGCTGGTGCTAAAGCCGCTGGTGCTAGAGCCGCTGGTGCTAAAGCCGCTGGTGCTAGAGCCGCTGGTGCTAGAGCCGCTGGTGCTAGAGCCGCTGGTGCTAGAGCCGCTGGTGCTAGAGCCGCTGGTGCTAGAGCCGCTGGTGCTAGAGCCGCTGGTGCTAGAGCCGCTGGTGCTAAAGCCCCTGGTGCTAAAGCCGCTGGTGCTAGAGCCGCTGGTGCTAAAGCTGCTGGTGCTAAAGCCGCTGGTGCTAAACCTAGTGCCCTAGTCATTGTTCTGAGCAAAATGACACTTTGGTTCAAATTTCGGTTCAATTAAATATTTTCTTATTATGTGCGTTCACCCACCACCACTTTTGTAAACCTTTAATCTCTTGCTCTTATCCATTTATGTTTTCACGCGGTTTTCGTTTAACCTATCAATACTCATCGCCTGACGATGCCACTTGTCGCTAAACTAAAATATATCGTTCACAATATCTCGTTAGATATAGCTTATAATGATAAAGTTGTTTTTCTTACTACTAAATGTAAAAATGGCTGGAAGAAGGTAGCATCACCTGCTCCTCGGTGCAGTCGGACCCCGACAGTCCCAGCATATAGAACGGATCGCGCTCCAAGTTGAGCACAAACCACACAAGCTCTTTGAGCGAATAAGCCACCCCGTGAGCTCGGAGTACCTCCAGCTGCGTGAGACATTTTCGAACAAAAGTTGAGGCCAGAAAACGAACCGCCGGATGCTCCCAGCCGGTGGCAGCGGGGCTGCCGGCATTCGATGATGCGGCAGCAGCGGTGGTGGCAGCGTCATCAAAGGCACCGCTGTTTTCTGCTGCTAGGACTGCCTCCTTCACTTCGGCTAGTAGAGCTGTTTATTGGGAATTAATAAATGAATGAAATTATATCATTTCGTGCTCAGTTTTCAATTTTCAATTAGTGTTTAATTCAAGACTAATTGGAATGAAAATATTGATTTAGTTTATAATACAGTTTTAAATATCAATATTAGCAAGAGTCAATTTAAAAAAAGAAAATAATAATAGCCAAACTGTAATTTCAATATATGCACATGGATATAGGGAACCTGAAGCAAATGTTCAACCTTTTATAAAATCAATAAAAATCAAATCAATAAAAATTATAAAAGCAATGATTTCAATATAGCATGGGATCATTAGGATATGCAAACAGAAGTTTAAAAGTATTTTACTAAGCTTAAAACATTTTAACAGCCCTTTATTTTAATGCTAAAATAACAATATAAACATATCAATCTTGAAAGCTTTATATAGGAAATGATAACTACAAGTAGCTATAGTTTATCTTTTTAGAAAAGAAAAACACGGAGCTAATAAGCTCACTAATGAGACTTCAAACATGTCATTTTTAACAGAAACTATATGTATAGCATTTGGCAATTTGCTTGTCTTTAATGCTTCAGTCAAGTCATTCTATCTGATATATATTTTTTCTTTACAAAAAGCCTAAATATAATTCACATAATGGCCTGATTTTTCCTTGATTTAAATATCTCCATTTGGCATATTTAAAATGATAGGGCATAACTAAAGATGCGCACATTAAATTCAAATTGGTGCTGAATGGTATGGCATAATTCTAATTTATCATTTAATAAGGCCTTATTTACTAATCGACTTTAAATTGGCTTCATTTAAACTTCAAATAGGCTTTATTAATAATAACAATTGATATTTAGTCAGCTCTATGATTGTGTTTCTTGTCAAATGTTTTTCAACATAAAGAAACAACAAGTTCATTACATATTTACCTTTTTCTGAATCACTAAGTGGCAGTAGATTAAATTCATCTGATTCCATCATTCATAAATTATTTAATACCACCTCTCCTAAGTAAAAAGTCTTTAAAAATTAAAAAATAGCTGTATATTAACTCTATCTATTTTTAAAATCTACCTAAAAACCATACTTTGAGACAATGATAGGCGGGTCGTATCTATTACAGTTCTATTTGCTTAATTACAAAAAAGAGTAGTTAATTAAATAAAATACATGTATATTACACGGCTCACTCGAAAACTGCTCACAGATCAGATTGCCGAGTCACTAATTCCTAAATTTAGGTAGGATTAGGTCTAATCTATGAATACCGAAAGCTTGAAATAAAATTATGATTAAGAACTAAGTCAACGTAACCTCAGCTGCTTTTTCTAAGAAAAAAGGATTTTGGGATTTTTTAAATATAATTTTCGCGCTGAAAACTCGTCATAAAACCCGGAATACAATTCTCAGGCTGGCCACAAAGTATGCTATTACATGTAGTTTGGAATCGGTCAATTTTGGTATTTTGGTCAGTTTCATATCATAATATCAGTGGTAGAAAACAATATTTTTTCTAAAAACCGTGTCTTTTGATCTACAAACTAACAACACCCCATCTAGAATTGTAATCATATGTGCTATACACATATAGACTGCCGCCTCACCCCTTTTTGATCTTTATATAGCTACCTCTCATTCATTCTTTCATTCTTTTTGTACTTAGTAGTTAAATACACCTCATGTACACCGGTTAGATAATATATATGCATTTAAATGAACATGCCATCTTTAGGGACCAATGTTGCATGTTGCTACGATGCCACATTTCTATGTAACTTTTACGTAGTAACGGTATAACTTCTACTGATCCCAATATATTTTTGAAAGACTGTGCTGCGAGGGTTGGGGAAGCGTGTTGACCCAATTTCAAGATACAATTTGTAGCGGTCAGCAGCGCGGCTCCGAAAAAATGCAACATATATAAAACAGCATATTATTTTAATTCTACATGTATCTTATTTTAAGAACTCCGACGATGAAAATGCCACAGCAACAAACGATACAAGTGAGCACGAACTCAGGCGCTGCAGAAATGCTATGGAAATTTTGGGATTGATTGACTAACGAACTGCATGTGTCACTAATGACTACTATCGAACGTTGGCTATAATGGACGTTCAAAAAATTCATTTATGCGAATATTGGTTGTGGATTTATTTTTACTATATTGCTTTTAATATTATTCGCCTAACGCAAGCGTCGCTCAAAAATTATTCCTCACGTACATGTAAATTTATTCATCTATTTTAATATTAATTTAGTTTTCGCTGTTGTGTACATGTAATTAAGTTGGTACGTGTGCATGCTAGTGGCGTATTAACTTTTTAAAAAGCTACCTGGGGATGCGCCCTCCCCCCTGCGCCCTCCAGCTAAAAAAATTGCGCTCCCCTAAAAAACTAAATGAAGGAGGTACATTCGTAATTAAATCAAGCTCGACGAATGGCAGGAGCTCAATTTTTACCAACCTCTTTGGACGTGGCATCTACGATCTACTGGGCCAAATTGGGCACCCAATAAGAGACAGGGGCACCCACCAAGAGACAGGGGCGCTCACCAAGAGACAGGGGCACCCACCAAGAGACAGGGGCACCCACCAAGAGACAGGGGCATCTACCTAGAGAGGGGCGCCCACCAGGGGATAGGGGCACCCACCAAGGGACAGGGGCGCTAAGCAAGAGACAAGGGGCGCCAACCAAAGAGACAGGGGCGCCCACCAAGCACTGCCTTCAATGTATAACGTTACACATTAACAGGTAAACAGTCAAAGGACACTAACTCTTTATAGGCCCTTTAAAAGCATCGATACTGTGGAACTGGGCACCGGCCTGCATATACATACCGAAAAAACGGTGCCTTACGGAGCCGAAATAAAGTCCTGTGACCTTCCGGCCATTCTACATAAATAGCGACCTAAACTGATGGCCCTGCAAACCATGATTTACAACAACGAACAGTGAGAATCTCTGCAAGTGGTTTTCTGATGTTGCGATTTTACAGTTGGAGGTAAATGCATTAACTCCCTCCAGTTAACCATGCGTACTCATCATCAATAGAGCAGAGCTATTTCTTGCTGACGACAAAGCTTTAACCAATGAAATAGTAATAGGCAATTTATTTGATTCCAGTGCCGCATTCATCCCATGTAAATTGGACACAAACGAGATATAATTGAGATTTGGTTTATCAGATACGGCAGTTGATATACTCAATCATTTGAGAGTCGCAATATGACATAGTTAGAAAATTTAAGAAAATAATCTTCAAACCCAGCACCAAATATAATAGTAGTCCACTACCAAAGTTTTGTTATGGTTGATAATCACTTGAACAACACCACAACTTACCGACAAAAGCAAATATAAATATATTGTTTAGGTTTTTTTCACACTAGATTTTCACCTACTTTTACGACTTTTACGCCAGGGGTCGGCAAACTCCGACAAAGCCTCTCTATCCGGCCAAAGGGTCCTTTGAAACTTCACAATAGCAATCAATAGCAATAAGGCTCAAGGTTTGTGTCTCATTTCAGCTCTCTTCTCTCTAATCTCCTCTCTTCTCTTTTCTTCTCTTTCTCTCATCTCTTTCCTCTTCTCTCCTCTCATATCTTTACTCCGATCTCTCACCTATTTTGTCTCATTTGTCTCACCTACCATTGCTACATGCTACGTGCTTTTTGTCCGTGCCATAAGTTGTTTCCTAACAATAGTAGGACAATAAAAACGAATGTATCATGCTATAATACCGGCAACCTAAAAAACGAGTAATTCTCAAAATCGCCCACTCAATTTGTCACCGAGCGCTCTAGGGAATGTGCACGTGTCTGTAATAATCGGCCAAACGGCACAAAACAATGCCAGTTAGAGACAGCGGTACACCAATACAGAAGCAGACGGCTTTCATAGTCAGTCCGTCAAACCTGTCGCTCAAAAAGTGACCCATTAGAAAGGCTAATACGCTGGACACAGCGGAGAACAGGGCCAGAATTGCGATATGGCCCAGACGACGCCGGAGCTCGCGCCTGGTCATGCCAAACCGACGAGCTCGATGGAAGACGGCGGACGAGTCGAGAACCGCCAGGATTAGCAATGACAGGAGAACCATGCCGCCAGTTAAGAAGTAACGAAAATGGCCCAGCAAGTTGAACAGGTTGGACAATGGCAGCAGAGCTAAGTAGAGACTCCGACCGGCTCTCACGGCGAAACTGGCTGCGTGATTGCCGAAGGCTGTCGCCTGGGCCGAATAAGAGCGCCCGTTGGAAATCAGGCCGCACATGTGTTCGCAGTTGTAGCTCAGAACGTCGTAGTAAGCGCGGCCGCGACTACTAACATTCGACATGCGCTTGTCCATCAGGTCCGCATCGATCGGACGGTTGCGTACGTTCACGTATACAGTAGGTGTACTAGGATTGCGCTCCATTATCATGTAGCCGTGCGTTTCCAAGGGCCCTAAGTAACCGTCCATGCAGGACGGAACATCGAAGCGGATGCAGGAGGCCTCGGGACCCTCGTTCCAATCTAGTAACAGAATGTGCTCCTTGTGCTTGCCGTTGCGCCGAATGATCAGATGATCGAGCGGTTTGAGATCTGTAATAGACACGAAAAACTCAGTCTCAATGCGCACCTCATTGGAATTGAAGCCGGAACCCATTAGCAGATGCATGAGATCTTCAACATCCGGTCCACTGGAAAGCTTAAGCCACTCGCAAAGCAGCCGGTCATTAATAACCTTGTCGGTGGCTTCGCTAATAAAAGATACGCCTAGCAACTGGTTGGCCTTGTCGCGCACCTTTTCCAAGGAGTTTGTTTCTCCGTGGTAGCACACTCGGCCAACCAGTACCGAGTCTTCCAAATTTAATCGCTCTATAAGCACGACGCTGTTTGGTTCGGCTGATTCGTAACATCGGTAGCTGAGAAGATCGCAGCGCTTTCCCTCAAAAATGAGTTTGCATTCTCGCATCATCACATGATGGAAATAAAAGCCGACGAGGCGTCGATACATTACTTGCATCTGGCCATGCGCGACGGCAGTTTCAAGGTCGCGTCCGTAATAGATAGGAACCTTAGAAAATTCGCGATTGGTTGGATGACTAGTGGAGCACCATCGCACTAGGTCGCGCGAATTGTTCCACTGAATATTGTACTCAGCCTCACCTAGACGACTCAAAGCGCGTCTAACTGCTGCTTCACCTGTCACCCGTCTGTCATCCGCAACGTGATACTCGATTAGGAAAAGTCGATCTTTCTTGATATTAATCCGTTTTTGACTGCTGGACACAATCCGCTGGATGAACATTAAACTGGTCGTCAGCTTGACGGCGTAGTACACAAGTGTAAGGATGATCTCATCTGCACAAAAATTACGGGTAATTTATAATTTAGCAATTGAATTGGAATCGAAACAGATGTATCTATCCCACATGACAGCGCAAATGAAATGATATAATATTTCTTTGTGTGTGGAATGGAGATCTAATATAAATCCATACCTGGACATTCGGTTGTCTTTAAATCAACCACGATTGCGTGCTGAAACATGCACAGGCGCTCCAGGGAAACTGGAAGACCCAGGCTGAGTTCCGAGGTGCTTTCAATGCGTCTAACCGAATACTCCGGGGTACTGACCAGCGATCCGCCCAGGACTTCGCAGTCCTCCGAGTCCCAATTGTGCACGCAAAATCGAATTCGAGGATCCCTATTCGACACAAGCAAGCGCCGATCGGCTGTGTGCAGGCCGGGTTTCGCGTCCTGAGGCAAAGCCGGTCGATGGCGAAATCGAGCTATTCGAAGGATTACAGACGTTGCTGTCATAGACACGGGTTCGAGTACAAGACCAGACCCGCCGTCTGGTAGGCCTATCAGCAAGTCTCCAGGTTGAATGTCCCTTGCCGATGTCTTGCCGAAAGTTGGCTTTCTAGCGCCCAGCTTTAAAACATCCGATCCGGCATCCAAAAGTTGCTGAGGACAATTTTCAACCAGCAACGTTTTTAGCAGGAGCCAGTCGGGTAGATAGCGATTAGTGGCAACCCCACAGCCGGAAAATCGATCCAGGGCACTTTTTGCCTCGCTCGCGTTGTAAACACCTGCTTCACAGTTTTGACGGCCAGTGTAGCATCTAATCACTGCGTTCTCGTCGAGTGTCAGAACATCCTCGTGCAGCTCTGGGGTCGAAGCGCATCGTATCGAGAAGCCACGGAGCGGTAGTCAATTAGAAGCAGCTTTGAAGATCCTTTGGTTGCTAGCTCAGCAACGCCTGTAACAATGGCGTGCAAGTCATTCGAGCGGCCACAGGCAACTGGTAGGTTGACATGACATTCAGGTGCTATGGCGTGCTCCAGACCATTACCGCATGGCGCTCGCAACGGTACAAAGCAGTCGCGAAGTTGAAATCGGCAAGGAATTTTGCACCACATTGTGAAGTCGAATGGATCGCTCACTGGATTCCATTCGGACTCGTTCAAGCGACTGCGGGCTCGCGATACTGTCTGGATATTGAAACAAGAAATGAGTAAATAAAGGATAAGAACTTCTAAAATAAATAGTTTCACACCACAACAGTATAAAATGCGGTATTGAAAGACGGATAGGTTGCTATAGCGAACCAAAGCGAAATAAACTTACATGCATAAATTTAATATGGCAGCATTGAGGAGTTTTGTGGAAAAAGTATTTAATCATTTTTCTGCTACTTGTACTACTTATTAAAGCATCAGTATTGCAATCCCCTTTTCTGCTTCTGAAAGACACGCTTTCTAGACATAATCTTACAACATTCCGGCGTCCGCTGACGTTGCCCGATGTCGATGGACGTCGCTAGCGAACAAGTAAGTTTTTACATTACGCTGACAGATGACGGCGTTATAACGGCGTCAGTGTAATCTAAAAGTACCCATTAGCCAGTGACGTCGATAGACCTCGGAAACGTTGGCCAACCTTTCCCATGCCAGATTTTTGTTAGATTCAAAGCCAGTTGTCGTTCGGAGCAAAAAGACATCGATCGCGATCGCGATAAAGTTTCAATCGAATCATGGAAAAACTCATCCGACAAATAAATTTAATGCTACATTACCGTCTCATCAGAATAGCACAGCTCCGGAGGCATTTCGAACACAAAATTAGCGCTGCTAGCTGCTGACAGAGTCACTTCGTCTCGCATCACCTGCCGAGTGCAGGCGACGCAGTTCGGCCTCCCTAGGTGAATGATGTCGACGGTGACGCTAATAGGAGGGCTTTTTGCGTCCTTCTCGGAGAGCTGGCTCGATCGACAAGAACAGATTCTACCACGGCAGCGTGATCGAATCCATAGTAGACGGTTCTGACCACCGCACCGGGCTTGACTGCGCTGATTCCCGCATCGCCCAGAGGTCGCCATAGTCCGCCGAAGTCGTAGTCTAAACAGTAGCCTTGACTATTGGGCTTCAATAAACTTTGCTTTTCGCCTCCGCTCGCGGATGTTAACTTCGAACTAGACATTATTTCCTTGTCTAGTGAGACCCCCGCTTGAGTCAGTCAAGACTATAGTCATGCATATAGGAATCGCATGAAACTATCAAAAGGCTATGGGCGAAGCAGGTGCATTCGTCACGATTTCCCTTGGTTCTTATAGATGCAGTCGACAGCGAAACTTTGTCTTCTGATATCGGGCTAAAAATCAATGTATAGATTTTCCCGTCTACTTTTTTAGTAAATTAGATCTCCATAGAAAGCATGCAGTTTTTTTCGTTGCTGTCCTAAAAATGTGTCGTAACTTAATCGAGTACTCAACAACTAATGTTAGATATAGCACGTAAATTATGCCCACAAAGAATGCATTTAAAAAATGTGAGCCTTAGGTATTGCGAACGAAAAACTTTTGCAAGCTAAAGCGAAAAGATCAGCAACGGCTGCAAAGGGATAGAGAGGATTCCATTTGTAATGCATTCCACCTGTTGCTGCAATTCGAAGAATTGAAAAAAAACTTTTACAAACATGTGATGAGGACGCACTTTTTTCCAAATCCCGCGCTAGCACATGGGCTCTAAACTTACTTGCCTACTAACAGTGGGCAATGGGCATTTTTATCCTTTTTCTGCGAATTTTCATAGAATCTATACTAGATATAATGTCTGGTCATACTAGTAGTCATAATAACATAGGCGCAGCTTTTTGGGTCATAAATCATCGCTTTCGAAGCTGGTCTGACAGCCACCTGCGCCTCACTCAGTGTTGAGGCGGGCGCCAGATGGTCTGAGAGGATTCAGGCGGTAGCTTTTTTCTCATCATTTTGACAGGCCATCAAGATTTATGAGGTCAGAGCCTATTGTTCGTGTTTACTCAAGTGTGTGACAGCTTTGACAGCTATGCGTTTTACCCCTAAAAGTACTTTGGGATTAGCGATTAGTGATTTCTCTTCATTATCTTCACTTTCTCTTTAATAAGAGCTTTCTAATGTATATTTTTTCATTAATTTCTGTCAATTCTACGCGAAAAGTCATAAATCATTTTGTTGCGATTTTGATTGATTTATGGCCGCACCTGTCATGTTTTTACGACCCCGAGGGAACTGATAAGATCTCTCGGTCACGTGATTCTGGGTAGCAACCAGCTTAGCCAATCAGAAAATTCGATGCTCATTTTAACAAATCAGCTCAGCCAATCAGAACCGACGTGTTCCATTATAACAAACTGCGGTCCAGTTGGCGGCTATTTAAACCGGTGTTTTTGGCCCGCTTGGACCAACTCCTCCTGCATGGGACCTTAGCCTAGCTTGAGACGTCCCGGAGCGCGACCGTCGTTCCTTGATCCCCGGATTGCGACTTCCCCCATCATCATCAAGGACGAGTCCCCCCGGTCGTCAGCAGCGAACATCAAAGTTAAGAGCATCTCCTGCTAGCTATCTATGAAGACCGTGACATCAGCACCATCCCGGGTCTACAGCTGCGAAGCACTAAGCCGATTCGGTCACTGTGGATTACCTGGTCTCCGGCTGTTGAGTTTCTGATTGGTTGGGTGAGAGGCCGCCTAGACTTGCTTGATTGGGTGATTCCTTATCTGTCCCCGGTTTCAGTAGCTGGATTAGGC
This sequence comes from Macrostomum lignano, assembly GCA_002269645.1. Lineage (NCBI taxonomy): Eukaryota > Metazoa > Platyhelminthes > Macrostomidae > Macrostomum > Macrostomum lignano. The sequence goes on along the minus strand of NIVC01000188.1, from coordinate 23,703 downwards.
GCACACTTTTGCTCTTTTTGTCCAGTAGTGCTGTTGCTGAGGCAGAAGTCATTCAATAATACTGCTAGTAGTCTAAAACTCCAATTCAATCTGAAGGTAAGTGATCTGAGGAGAAGGTTAAATCTGACAGTTATTTTTATCGGTTTTATTTATTTGTTCGCCGATGGCTCAGATGAGTAGCTAAGCTAGTAGGCGCGGTCACAGTGGACCAATGGCAAGGCAAGGCAGTTCTCAGTCGATCAATCTATCAAATCAGTGAGCAAATCAGCCAGTAGTGCAGAATCGGCGCCAGAGATGTACTCTGAGCACTCTAGGTTCACCAAGCGGCTCGGGTAATGAATCATGCGGTCTCTGATGTTCGAGTTAGGCCTAGCCTATCATCAGCACTAGGAGAGGCTGGTTGGCGCGTTGAAGGCCAAAAGTACAATTCGGGATCTCATGGCGGGGAGCAGAATTTGGCTCAAATTTGGCTTTGCATGGGAGCTACATTAGAACAATCGCATTTCTGAGTCCCTGAATTTGCCCTACACAATGGGTGCATGATTTAGTACATTTAAAAGCTATTTGCATACTTGGATTGATGTATCACACCATCGAGACTGCACAAAGAGAATTTGATGCGCCTGCTTGTTTTAGACAGATATAAACAAAAATAAGAACTCTTCATTTAGGTTAGCGTATCTGTCGTACACAAATCAGCTTTTAAGTATCCCGAGTTCTAAACTGTATTTGTAAGTTGTAATACTTCTATTAATTTTTATTTTATTATGCGTCAGTTTTTAATTTAAGCTTTTGTAAAAATATTAATTTGTGACTGACCCCTGCATCTTGACATTTTCATATAATAAAATTCGCACAAGATATTTTGCACATGGATGACATTCTCTAACTCTAACTTCTTCTAACTCTATTGCTATTCTTTTTTCTGAAAATTTTCTGTATGACAACAGTCAGTATTCTTCCGGAAGAGGTCAGGAGTCGTTTTGCTGATACTTTTTTGATACTTTCCAAGTTTCTAAATTGCTTTTGCATGCCATAAAGCAATCGTATTTTTTACTTAGTACTTTATGATGAAATTTATTAATTAAGAATAAATATTCATAATTTTTAAAAGAAGCAAAATGTTTTTATATATAATCTTTATCTCAAACAATTAATCCTAGACACAGAATTTTATTCATTTTTTACATAACAGGTTTAAGTTATTTAATTTATTTAAAACACTTCAGGTTGTGGCCCATATTCTTGGATTTCTTGGCTTACCCGATCGCAAGTCTGCTTCCCTGGTATGTAGAAACTGGCTTCAGGCAGCCAGACATCCAGCTTTAATGCGAGATGTTGTGGTTGATGCTGGTATGTTTATATTAGTTTTTTTTGTCATTTTATTTGCAGTTACCTAGCCAAAACTCTACAGTACTAAAAAAGATTTAACTAGCTATTTTAGTATAAAGACATACTCCTAATGTAATATTTAATGTAATAATGTAATAATATTTCAGTCATAAAAAGGTTTTCTTTTGGGGGTTCAACCAATCTCTTTGACCTCCTTGTACCTACCATGCAGTGTTAAAACTTTAAACAATAGCTTGTAAAGCCAAAAAGAAATTAAGAAATCACTGCTTAGAAATTGAATAAAACTGAAGTTTCATTCATATTGATATCTTTATTAGATCAGAAAGTTGGCAAACTCTAGGCTCTTACAAAGTTTCTCTGCCTAACCCTTGTGTCCTTTGAAACTTCACTGTGGCAATCTGATAAAATCAAGGTCTCTTTTCAGCTCCCTTTCCTCCTCTGTCCCTTCCTTTTCTTCTCTCTGCTCTCTCTTATCTTCTCTTTCTTCTCTCATCTGGCCCTTGAGATAAAAAATAGGATTGAAATTTTATTTTCCTGAAAAAAGAAAGTTTATTTTTAACTCAAAGCTTCTGAACTGTTAATTTCCCTTTACAGGTTCCTGCCTGTCAGGTGCTGCCGCTGCCTCATCATCTGGTTCCATACTGCCTCCAGAGTGGAAGCCTCTGGTCCGCAGTCTTGCACTTGGCAGCCACACCTCTTCATCAAAGTCGTCATTCGCTCTTAGCTGGCGTCAACTTGCCGACACCCTAGACGGATGTCATCGGCTTGTCAGCGTTGATCTGTCGGGCTGCGATGGGCTCTGCTTGGCTCGGGACCTGCTCTCCGACCAGTCGCAGAGGAGGCACCTCCGCGACCAACTAGTTGGCGTCCGGCATCTCAGCTTGGCTGGCCTGACCCGGCTGACTGCCACCGGACTCAAACGCTTTGTCGATCTGTTTACAAATTTAAAATCATTAAATCTCCGCTGCTGTTCGTTGGTTTGCTCCAGTTCTGTCGCGATTGGCTCCATGGCTGATGCATCGGTGCTGACCTTTGCCGCTGTTCTCGACGTGGTGCGTCGTTGCGGCATCGAGGAGCTGGACTTGAGCTGCACGGATGTCACCGACTCAGCTTTGGAGCAGCTGGCTAAGGTGAGACTTCGACTGCTTTATTTGAGTTCGGCGCTTGTAGTTTTTAGTAAACTTTGGATAGATATTTCTCTGGTCAATTTCAACTTTATCGAGAGTATAGATGTTCTAATTTAGGCTGTAGATCGTCACCGAGAGTCTACAGATGCTCTAATTTAGGCTATAGATTATCACCGAGAGTCTATAGATGTTCAGCTTCAGGCTATAGATTATCACCGAGAGTTTATAGATGTTCAGCTTCAGGCTATAGATTATCACAGAGAGTTTATAGATGTTCAGCTTCAGGCTATAGATTATCACCGAGAGTCTATAGACGTTCAGCTTCAGGCTATAGATTATCACAGAGAGTTTATAGATGTTCAGCTTCAGGCTATAGATTATCACAGAGAGTTTATAGATGTTCAGCTTCAGGCTATAGATTATCACCGAGAGTCTATAGATGCTCAGCTTCAGCTCCATATCATTTACGCCCCATCAATTCAGGTTGACAGCCTCCATCTTCGCGGCATCGCCCTGGACTCCTGCCGCCTGCTGGAAGGTCGCGGTCTCGCCCGCCTCGTCGCCAGCCAGCGAGGCAGCCTTCGACGCCTCAGTCTGGCCAAGAATCGTCACCTTCAAACGGTCGGTCCGCAGCCGGCCACGGCCGACCAACTGACGGAGCTGCTGGCTCCCGGCTGCTCGAATTTCATCAGCGATCGGCTTCTAATTGCCTCTTCGTCCAGCCTCACGGTTCTCGACATCTCCGACTGCGGCCGAGTCTCGGAGGGCGCGTTGACAACCGCGCTGACTGCGGCTCGGCAGCTTCGCTCGCTGGCAGTGGCTCGCTGCTCCGCGTTCACTGATGCCGCTGTGACAGAATCGCTGACTAGCAGTGATGAAGGATCTCTACGGATGCTGGAACATCTCGACGCTTCGTCATGCGCGGGATTCACCGACGTAGGGCTGAGGCTGATCTGCGGACACCTGGGCCAGTCGTTGAGAAGTCTTCGACTTGCCTGGCTTCGCGGCGTCACAGACTGGGGGCTGCTTTGCCTGCCGCAGCCGAAGTCCAAGGACGCGGAGCAGTGTTCGACTTCGTCAACTTCTTGGCTGCTGTCCAAGAGCGGTCGCCGAGGTGAACAGTTTCCGCATTACAAACGGGCTGTGGATGTCGGTGAGTTTTCTCAGGTTTTGTCTGTTAGATTTCTAACATCTGTTAGATATCCCAAAATCTGTTAGATTTCCCAAAATCTGTTAGATTTCCCAAAATCTGTTAGATTTCCCCAAATCTGTTAGATTTCCCAAAATCTGTTAGATTTCCCAAAATCTGTTAGATTTCCCAAAATCTGTTAGATTTCCCCAAATCTGTTAGATTTCCCCAAATCTGTTAGATTTCCTCAAATCTGTTAGATTTCCTCAAATCTGTTAGATTTCCCCAAATCTGTTAGATTTCCTCAAATCTGTTAGATTTCCTCAAATCTGTTAGATTTCCCCAAATCTGTTAGATTTCCCCAAATCTGTTAGATTTCCCCAAATCTGTTAGATTTCCTATGTCTGTTAGATTTCCCAAAATCTGTTATATTCCCCAAATCTCTTAGATTTCCTCAAATCTGTTAGATTTCCCAAAATCTGTTAGATTTCCCCAAATCTGTTAGATTTCCCCAAATCTGTTAGATTTCCCCAAAGCTGTTAGATTTCCCAAAATCTGTTAGATTTCCCCAAATCTGTTAGATTTCCCAAAATCTGTTAGATTTCCCCAAATCTGTTAGATTTCCTCAAATCTGTTAGATTTCCCCAAATCTGTTAGATTTCCCAAAATCTGTTAGATTTCCCCAAATCTGTTAGATTTCCTCAAATCTGTTAGATTTCCCCAAATCTGTTAGATTTCCCAAAATCTGTTAGATTTCCCCAAATCTGTTAGATTTCCCCAAATCTGTTAGATTTCCCCAAATCTGTTAGATTTCCCCAAATCTGTTAGATTTCCTAAAATCTGTTAGATTTCCCCAAATCTGTTAGATTTCCCCAAATCTGTTAGATTTCCCCAAATCTGTTAGATTTCCCCAAAGCTGTTAGATTTCCCCAAAGCTGTTAGATTTCCCCAAAGCTGTTAGATTTCCCAAAATCTGTTAGATTTCCCAAAATCTGTTAGATTTCCCAAAATCTGTTAGATTTCCCAAAATGTGTTAGATTTCCCAAAATGTGTTAGATTTCCCAAAATGTGTTAGATTTCCCAAAATGTGTTAGATTTCCTAAAATGTGTTAGATTTCCTAAAATGTGTTAGATTTCCCAAAATGTGTTAGATTTCCCAAAATCTGTTAGATTTCCCCAAATCTGTTAGATTTTCCCTAAATCTGTTAGATTTCCCAAAATCTGTTAGATTTCCCAAATCTGTTAGATTTCCCAAAATGTGTTAGATTTCCCAAAATCTGTTAGATTTCCCAAAATCTGTTAGATTTCCCCAAATCTGTTAGATTTCCTCAAATCTGTTAGATTTCCCAAAATGTGTTAGATTTCCCCAAATCTGTTAGATTTCCTATGTCTGTTAGGTTTTCCTTACCCAAATCTGTTAAAATCTATTTTAACTCTAAAAGAGGAACACCGTCGAGAATTCATGCAGAATATATAAAAGAATTATAATAAAAAAGTACATATTTCTGACTATGATTCAGAGTTTCATTTTATAATCTAACCGCATATAGACGTGGTTAGAGGTCAATTTATCTTTTTCTGCGTGGTAATGTATGGAATAATTTCTTATCATTCTTCAACCGACGAATACTGTACGTACCAAACCCTGCTTGGGCTGGACTTTGTGACCGGGTTAGAAAATTACCAGATTTTTTGCTAGCTGCAGCAGTTTTCAATTTGATATGCTACGCGGACAAAATTTCATTAGTATTACTATTAGTAGAAAAACACGATTATAAGCTTGGTATAAAATATCGCATCAATAATCAAGATTGCTTGTTTCTTTGAGTAGAATATCGACGCAGCATAACAAATTAAATTAGGTGTTTTTTAATTTAAATTTCAGGCGAGCCGAAATATAATCCGCCATCGTACAACGAGTTGAAAAGTCTTCTATCTCGCTCGGTGGACAACTCGGAGGCGGCCATTGGGCCGAACTATTCATTGTTAAGTTTGCGACGCCTACGACTGCTAGATTTGAGCAACTGCTCCAAAGTTACCGGAATCGGACTCGATGAGGTGAGAATTTTTGCAAAAGAGAGATTGATTTTTTGCTGGGATTCTATAGTTTTCTGTCTTATTATTCGGGATTCATGAGATTTGGGATTTGTGGAATTCGTGATTTGTGATTTATGGGATATTTGGGATTCGTGGGATTCATGAGATTCGGGATTTTTGGGATTTAGGATTCATGAGATTCGGGATTCGTGGGATTTGGGATTCGTGGGATTTGGGATTTGTGGGAGTTGGGATTCGTGGGAGTTGGGATTTGGGATTCGTGAGATTTGGGATTCGTGGGAGTTGGGATTCGTGGGATTTGGGATTCGTGAGATTTGGGATTCGTGGGATTTGGGATTCGTGAGATTTGGGATTCGTGGGATTTGGGATTCGTGAGATTTGGGATTCGTGGGAGTTGGGATTCGTGGGAGTTGGGATTCGTGGGAGTTGGGATTCGTGGGAGTTGGGATTCGTGGGATTCGTGATTCATGGGATTCGGGATTTGTAGGATTTGGAATTCGGCATTTGTGGGATTTGGGATCCATGGGATTCGGGATTTAGGGTATTCAGGATTTATGTGATTTGGGATTAATTGGAGGCGGGATTCATGGGATTCGTGGGATTCGGGACTTTTGGGATCTATGACATTTGGGATTCATGAGATTCGAGGTTCATTAAGTTGTGAATTAATGAAATTGCTTTAGTTTATCCTGATATTTAGATTTAGTTTTATCTTACAGATTTAGGTCTCAAATTTTTAAAATCCAACAAAACAAAAATCTATTGCCGAACTCCTTTCCCGCAGATATTCCCTTCCAGCCAGTTCCCCTTCCCGGATCTGGAGGAGTTGCACCTGCAAGGCAATCGTCACGTTCAAGATTCGCATCTGTTTAATTTAGCCTCGGGAGCTCCCAGCCTCCGCCAGCTTCATCTATCTGGTTCAGTGGGGGTATCGGACAAAGGCCTGGTTGCCATTGTCAGCCGGTGTCACCGGCTGAGAAGTCTCGGCTTAGCTAATTGCGATGGCATCACGGATGCTGGCCTGCAGCACCTGGCTGCCGACTCTCTGCACTACGTGGATCTGTCATTTTGCTCCAGGGTCAGCCAGGCTGGACTCGACCAGTTGGCCAGGCGAGCTCCAAGGATTGCCGAAATGCGCGGTCTCTGGACTGGAACCGAGCTGACAGGGAATTAGCTTATAGCTATATGTACTGTTATATGACAAGCTCCCTGGATACTTTTGGTGTAATTTGGAACTTTTGGCCTAAATTGGAAGCAGATCATGAAAAGTCGAAACTAAACAAGCTTTTCATCTAAACAATACTGAAAATTTCCAATCAATAGAAACGTTTTAAATTAAAACAAAATTATATTGAGCAAATTTTCTATTCCAAAGTCTAATTTTATTTTTGCAATACAAAATTTACCGTATTTAAGGAAGACATAGACGTTATTATTTTATTTGATTCGAGACTTTCCGGCACTTTAGTGTTTTTACACAAAACTATCGATTTTTAATCTCTATTATTCCGAATGCCTAATTGTTTTTATTGGAATTCTAAGAAATCGAATAGCTTAGTAATTAAAAGTAGTAACAATATATTAAATATTTTTGCTCGTAATGCTGAAATTACAATACGTATCTAGAGTATATGCTTGCATGTTTTAAAGCTCTGCTCCATACTGCTTGAGTACGATATATCATTGTGCCTTTCATCTCACTTAAAATGCATAATTTGTTTAAATTGTTTGGCTTCTTTACTATCAACAAAAGTTATTTTACAAGCGCGTACTCTAACTTTGTTTATTCAGACTGCGACAGAAAGGAATTGAGCTCCATGTCTATTTTTATCCGGCTTTTAGTGATGAAAGTTCGCTATTCATTCTTATATTATTACATTTCGCACGTGTAAGGATTACGGTGTATTTTGTCTGCCCAGATGTAAATCTTTTGCGTGTTTTATGATTTTTATACATTCTTACTTAAAAGATTGAAAGAATTAGATTAACGATAAATTACGCTGGTATATTCAAAAAAATATATAAAAGAAATAAGTTTTTTCTTCCTTTTGTGTAATAATTAAGTTTCAGATTTTCTTATCATGCTTACTGCTACTGTAGAGGAGGGGAGAGGAGAGGAGATGAGAGGAGAGGAGAGAAAAGGAGAGAAAGGAGAGGAGAGGAGAGGAGAGAAGAAGAAAAGAGAGGAGAGAAGAGAAAAGGAGAGGAGAGAAGAGGAGAGAAGAAGAGAAAAGGAGAGGAGAGAAGAGGAGAGAAGAAGAGAAGAGAGGAGAGAAGAAGAGAAGAGAGGAGAGAAGAAGAGAAGAGAGGAGAGAAGAGAAAAGGAGGAGAGGAGAAGAGAGGAGAGAAGAGAAGAGGAGAGGAGAGAGAAAGTGCATTTATTGTCAGCTGTCTCTCTTGGTAAGTGTAATTTTTAGATGTGAACACGATGATTTACCAAATGTGAAACCTTTTAGATTCGAGCTTTCAAAATTTCTATGGTCTATGAAAGAGACTGCAGGACTTTTCGACAAATTTTTATGAACCGCTGGCTAATCAATAAATAACAATTTCGATGCAATGTTTTCCTGATGATAGACGTTTTGGTTCTGTAAATTTAATTTATCACCATAATTAGCGTGATGAAGCCGCATTATAATCTATCAATAATTCATGTGTCCATTAAGATTTATTGAATTTATGATAGCGACTTGACGGAAAAAATCGCACCAATTTAAAATTTCGATTTGGCCGCTTTTCGCACATTTCATCGAATTACGCAGAAATGAATTTTCTATAAAAACCAGAGAGCAGTAAGCCTGGTTTGATGGAAAATAGATTTTTTTGAAAACAAATATCGTCCGTTCTAGGAAAGCATATGCGCACAATCACGCAACGCCGGAGATTTTCGGCCGCCTTCGCCAGTCTATTGATTGCTCAGCTGCTAGCCGCCGGAATTCTATCCGTGTCTCTGGTGACGCCGCGGTGGATTGAAATTCGCGAGTCTCTGAGAGGCGCTGCACTGTCAAGCAGGCTCTCTACGTATGCCGGCTTGTGGCGTTTCTGCTTTACAGTGGAAATGAAAATTTACGACGCTTATATTCAGGGCGACGATTTGAAGTGCGAATCGGTGGACTACGGCACTATGAAACTGCAGCTTCATTACGAACAGTTTACAGAGCCTATTACTACTTTTTCTCTGATTGGTGAGTAGTCAAAAGTCAAAAGATATTAATAGATAGCGTTAACTTATGTATTCTATCTATTAACTTATCTTTTGGATGCATTAGTATGTCATAATAGGTGTAATCAATTATCAGTAGTATAATTAACTGTGAAAATTATTATGCTACCTGCGTCATTTAATAACGTAGCTATTTCATATGCTAAATACCAGTAAATACATGTGTGGTAACTGTGTCAGTTACTGTGGTATCTGTGTCAGTTACTGTGGTATCTGTGTCGGTAACTGTGGTATCTGTGTCGGTTACTGTGGTATCTGTGTCGGTTACTGTGGTATCTGTGTCGGTTACTGTGGTATCTGTGTCAGTTACTATGGTATCTGTGTCAGTTACTGTGGTATCTGTGTCGGTTACTGTAGTATCTGTGTCAACTATACTGTGTTATCTGTGTCAACTACTGTGGTATCTGTGTCAACTACTGTGGTATCTGTGTCAACTACTGTGGTATCTGTGTCAACTACTGTGGTATCTGTGTCAACTACTGTGGTATCTGTGTCAGCTACTGTGGTATCTGTGTCAGTTACTGTGGTATCTGTGTCAACTACTGTGGTATCTGTGTCAACTACTGTGGTATCTGTGTCAACTACTGTGGTATCTGTGTCAGCTACTGTGGTATCTGTGTCAACTACTGTGGTATCTGTGTCAACTACTGTGGTATCTGTGTCAACTACTGTGGTATCTGTGTCAACTACTGTGGTATCTGTGTCAGTTACTGTGGTATCTGTGTCAACTACTGTGGTATCTGTGTCAACTACTGTGGTATCTGTGTCGGCTACTGTGGTATCTGTGTCAACTACTGTGGTATCTGTGTCGGTTACTGTAGTATCTGTGTCGGTTACTGTGGTATCTGTGTCAGTTACTGTGGTATCTGTGTCAACTACTGTGGTATCTGTGTCAACTACTGTGGTATCTGTGTCAACTACTGTGGTATCTGTGTCAACTACTGTGGTATCTGTGTCGGTTACTGTGGTATCTGTGTCGGTTACTGTGGTATCTGTGTCAACTACTGTGGTATCTGTGTCAACTACTGTGGTATCTGTGTCAACTACTGTGGTATCTGTGTCAACTACTGTGGTATCTGTGTCAGTTACTGTGGTATCTGTGTCAGTTACTGTGGTATCTGTGTCAGTTACTGTGGTATCTGTGTCAGTTACTGTGGTATCTGTGTCAGTTACTGTGGTATCTGTGTCAGTTACTGTGGTATCTGTGTCAGTTACTTTGGTATCTGTGTCGGTTACTGTGGTATCTGTGTCAGCTACTGTGGTATCTGTGTCAGCTACTGTGGTATCTGTGTCAGTTACTGTGGTATCTGTGTCAGTTACTGTCTCATCTATGTCAGTTACTGTGGTATCTGTGCCAGTTACTGCGGTATCTGTGTCAGTTACTGTCTTATCTGTGTCAGATAATGCCACAGAGCCAGGCGACACCCCATCAGACAATGCAGCAATGGTGCTCAGTCAGCCGCATTCGCCCCATCCGCACTCGCAGCGAACTACAAATCCGGCATGCCGTTCTACGCCGCAAGCGCTGCCTGCCTGGCTGCCGCAATCCTCCTGACCCCGCTGCTGGTGCTTCCTGGAGGCAGAAATCCTGCCACTACTTCGGCCGCCGTAGCCATTCACTGTCACATTGCTAGCGGAATTTTATTGGCTTTTTCTAGTAAGACAGCGCAGGGCTTTCATTAAACTCGCCAAAATTGAAGAATCGTTAACAATGTCATCAAAATAGCCATTAAGTTACGCCTCTAAAAATAGTCTGCATAAGCGAGAAATGAACGTGGCCAAACATGGAATCGAAGCTTTGGCGCGAGATTTGCTGAGTTACTGCTCAAAATTGACAATATGCATGACATTACGCATTAGAATAAATTGGTCTTAATTGTAATTTTCCTGCTAAAAAACTGTTGCAGCACTAGTAGTGTTTGCCTTAGAGGAGCCGTAGCCCAGCGGTCTAGCGCAGGCTCTGGTGTGCCAGCGACCCAGGCTCGATTCCAAGTGCAGTCACATTAATTTGGGGCTGAATTGGAATCTCGGCTTGGCTCTGCTCGTGCAATTAACGGCCTTGAGAGCCAACCCCCCAAGGCGCAGTGAAGTGTACATGCCTAACGATAAAATAAAGTTAGGGCCGCTGTACACTCCTGTGTGAGTGTGTGCCTGCGTACGTATCCGCGCGCTTGTATGCCTGCTCAGGGGAGTCGGCGGAATGGGCAGTAATGCCTCTCGCCGGTTGTGTGCCTATGTCGCTTAAAGTGCGCCAGGGTGCAGACAACCCCCTGCCTCTAATAAAAAAAGTGTTTGCCTTTCTAAGAAGCAGATTATCGATCGAGCTTCGTTCTAGACTACCCAAGTGTAGCTAACGTCCTACACTGATGCTCTTCTTCCGCAAAACTTGCAGGCGTATCGTTGGCGGCAGGCTGCCTGCACTTTGTCGGCGCCGTCGACTTTGAAGGTTTGAACGACGCCGAAACCGAGCTGACAAGACCGCCAGGCCACAGCGGACCTGGCCACCCCGATGTCAGCTACCATTTCGGCCTCTCCTTTAAACTGGCAATCGTTGCATTCGCCGCGATAAACGCTGGAATGGCGGCCAACACCTGCCTCTGGTCGGAGCGAAGACGCTCGACTGCGAGGTTTTTCGACAATAAAAAGATCGATGAAGAAGAGAATGATGCTCAGGCGCGAGCAGGCGCAACCAACAGTCGAAGAGCTGCCGTGGCGGCTCCCGAAGCTGTCGAGTTGAGATCGTGTCCGCTGGCCAGCGAAGCGTGGGAATAACGATGAGCATACGATTTAAACAAATACCGACTTGAAAATTTACGTGTAGGCAAATTTTAAATAAATTAGAAAAATGGAATAATTCATTCATTCCGTTTTTATTAAATCATTTGTTTTTTAATCGACTTTAAAAAGGTTAATCAGTTTAAATTCATGTGATATTTCCATCAATGCATTCAAACAAATTATTTGGCAATAAAATCAAAATTATATCAAAAATATTCTGTTTGGGTGCGACAGAAAGTTGAATAAAAGGATGGCTTGGAAAGTTTTTTATAGCAGTACTGTCTAATTTTCTTTCAAGAAATACTTTATTGTCTCAAACAACGGAAACCGTTTTGCATAGTTTAAAAGGTAATTTTGTCATTTTTCCATGTGTTGTCCATTTGAATTTCGAATCACTTGTTCACTAATTAATAAGTATTGAATTATATGCTTTTTGTTGTATGTTGAGACTAGGTTGAGACTAAGACCAAGTAGGTGGGCTAAACTTTGCAAAAACGATTCTGGTAAAAACTAGTTCAAGTGGTTCTTTGACAATCAAGCTACGCTCATACTTTAGTTAACAGCTACTAAGAAAACCAGTTTGTCAGCAAATACGAAGGTGCAAATGTACTCTTAGTCAAATCGGTCACACATCGCAGAGCAGCGCGACGCCTCGCATTACCCAGTGCTCAACAGGTTGGTTGGTCTTCAGCCTGATGGTAGCCACATATGTGAGATCCGTTCTTCTCGGCTTCTTATAGATAGGGCACGGGTACATCAGTCTGCCCTCACTATCGAGCTTGTTGATGGCGTAGATGTGCACCACCGGGAGCGGCTCGTTGAGAATCTTCGGCCGAGCTTCAGTCAGGCGGCTGTTCTTGCGGTCCCAGCCGGCGCCCTCGAGGAACAGACCGTGGACGAAGACGCCTTCTAGCGGCGGCTCTTTGACTTCATGCTGTAGCAAAGTGGTGACGTCGTTTTGCAGCAGGACGCTGTCCAGAGCCCAGCCCTTGTGGGCCCGCGTCACCTCCTGGCGCATGGCGGTCAGGAAGCCCTGCGGGTTGAAGAAGCCGGTCATCCAGAAGCAGTTGGGCCGGCCGCCGAACACCCAGGTGTGGAATTGCTGGTTCCGGTTGATCAGCTCGGTGAACCAGAAGCCGAGGGCTGACGAGTCCCAGGAGATCTTGCTCCACACCTGCGGTATCTTGGCGTCGTACATGGAGTCCAGAGCGTCGCGCAGATTCTCATTCATGATGATGGTGCCGTCGATGGCCAGCTTGAGGTCGGTGAGCGTGGTCCTCACTGCCGAGATGACGCGCTGCATGCGGTCCACCTCCTGTCTGAGGAAGATGTTCATCGGCTTCAACTCGCCCATCTTTTTTAAACGCTCGCGCACTTCGAACGGCACGTAGTCTCCGGGAAGCTTCTCCAGCAGGTCCTCGGCCTGCTTGTACACCACCGACTCGCGCGTCTCACCGGAGCCTCCGCCGGAATCCTTCGGCTGGATGCTGAGGATGCAGTCCAGGATGGTCTTGGTGGTGCGGCCCTGGTAGCTGATGTCAGCGTTGGCGTGCAGGCCGAACACCTGCGGCATGTCGTAGCCAGGCAGGTTCTGGATGTACTCAAGGTACTCAGTCAGCTTGGCGAACTTCGGTATGCTGTAGCCCTTGTAGAACTCAAAGCTTGGTTCAAATATCTTTTCAGAAAACCAAACCTTGCAAAATGTATTGAGCAGGATTTTATCAAAATCATCGGTGACCCTGCCACCGTACTGGATCTCGCCGAGCATGTATCTCACAGTGCTCCAAGTTACACCCCTCTTCAAGTCCATGTCATCCAGATGGTTCTGCACAAACTGGATGCTGGCGTTCAAGTCGGCGGTGTTGAACTCGTAGGGGATGTTCCAGCCGATGGGACCGAACTTCCGGCGCTCCTGGACTACCGTGTGCAGGAAGGCAACGCTGTAGAGCATCGGGCGCCACTGCGGCATGTTACTGATGTCCAGGAAGTCCTGCGTGAAGCTCGTGAAGGTTCGCTTTAGACCCGCCTTCACGCCCTGGGGTGGCTCGTTTGTAAACTTGATGGACTGCTGGAGGAAGGCAATAGGAAACTTGGGGTGCACCTCGCAGGTGACCCACAAGCTGAAGTCGTCGTGTACCGACTCCGCCTCGGGCAGCTGCTCCGTCAACTCCATGACATAATCTAGCGATAAATGGCAATTCTGCAGTAGAGCCCAGCCTCCATTCTGCAGACAGTTTGAGATTAGCCTCCTGGCGTGAACTTCCTGTCCCTGGCCCATAGATATGACCTTGCACTCCTTCTTGTGTTTCTTGGCCAGCAGTTCAATACTTGGTGTCGGGTCGGAGCCCATTGAAAGCAGACCGACCATTGGCGTTCGTGGCTCCGACTCGCTCCAAACAGCTTCAACATCCAGTATGACACCTTCGGCAAACTTCGCCCCCAGGCTGTCAGCGATGTACTTCTTAGCCTGAGAGATGGTGCGATCTGGGCACCAGGATCTGATGAGCAGCAGGCGACGGAAAGAGTCAATTTGGGTGTCGTATCCATCTGGAATTACATCTTCTTCAGGAGTTTCCTTATCGAACCATTGCTTCCAGGTCTTTTCGTTGCGAGTTATCTGGTCTAGAATGCCAGAAAACTGGTGCAGATTCGACAGTTCAACTAAGTTCAGCCAAGTTGAATCCAAGATCCACTTGTACGGCTTTTCCCGCACCGCATTCAGATCAAGGGACGCGCCACCTTTGATTAGAGTTTGGAACTCATCGTGTCGTATTTTATTTGACTGCATGTCGATCTTCAAAGCCAGCAACAAAGTGAATGTCAGCCTGTCGATTTCATACAGACCTCGGATTATGTACCTCCATACTGAAGTTGTCATGTACTCAATAATGAATGAAATTCGCTTCAAATTGATTGGTGACTTGGTTGATCGTTCCATAGACAGGTCAAACAGGTGAAGGAACTGCCTCAAGGACGTCTGATACATCACATTCACCATTGACATCTCGGTGATGAGGAAGTACAGAATCGAACCTCGAGACGCTACTGGTCGGAATTCTTCGCGGGCATCGGCGATCTGCTGCTGAGTTTCTTTTGCCGTTTCGATCTGCTTCCGAACTTCAATCGATGTTACCTTGGTTTCTTGAAGAACTTTAATTAGTTTTTCATCGTCGACTAAAGAGCCCTGGGTGCTGGTCAGGCGCACTAGAAGAGTGTCCTCTAAGTTTTTCATAAGCCTATTGTTCTTCGTGACGCTTTCCATCAAAAGCACCCTCTGAACTTCAAGATCTGACTTCTCGGTTTTGATTACTCGGCCAAGCAGTTGATCTTCCAGTCCCTTCATCGTTACGGTGAAGTCGATAATGCTTGCCCTGGCATAGATTTCCGGCGTGTAGGCTGGATTCGGCAGCTTCGTAGTCATGTACAAGTAGAACCCGGACATAACGTCAACTTCTTTGTCGCCAACTTTTACTTTCTTTCTTGAGCCCTGTTTAATAAAATTTTTGTCGAGAATATTATCCAGAGCGGGGTCTAATTCCTCACCGATGTCTTCAATCAGGAGCGGACGTCCGAGAGACAGAGCGTCTTCTACGTGCTGGCGGAAGTACTTGTGATTGAGCGTTGTGATTTGCAGATCATTGGCAGCCTCACGGTTCTTAACCCAGCTCTTCCCTTGTCCCTGCGGATCAATCAGCAAGGGGTAGCGGCTGGCTTGGGTCACGATGATGCCATTTTCTGTGCTCAGCTCATCATTGGGCAGGCCCTGCAGATTCCACTCGGCAATTGTTGTGGCCTCAACAAGCATGTCGATTAGATTGAGACTTTCACTGTGGGGAATCTTCTTTTCGGTCATCATTTTCTGCCAGTTTTTGCTCAAAGTCTGACGGAAGTCTTGATTGAACGGGCCAGAGTAGGACAGAAAGGCGGTGGCTAAGAGAACATCTCCAGCCAGTCTGCCAATCTGGGACTTGTACTCCTTGCTCTGGTTCGTCCAGCGCTCTTTCTCATCGGCTAGGCCAGCGATCAGCTGTTCCGCTGCGCGCATCTTCCGACGACACGCTTCGGCATCGTCCTCCAGCATCTGCTTTTTGCGCATCGCCTCCTCGTAGACCGCTCGGACCTTGGCTAGCTCGGCTTCCTTTTCGTCTAGCGTTGCTTGTGCAGCAGCGAGGTCTTCGTTCGCTTTCCTCAATCGAATCTCCTGCTTTGCCAGGTTGTCTTTTAACGGTATGACCTCTTTGTTAATCCAAAAGAACTCTTGCATAGCCTTTGTCCATGATAACAAGCCTGCTACATTTCCGCAGACCCTTTTCGCCGTTTCCATATTATAATCTTCCATTTCTAGGTAGGGCATAAGAAACTCAATGCTTTCTTCGTTGATTGAATCTTTGGAAAACTGCATCAGCATGTTGAGGAACGTAGCGTTGGACATGAGCTTCTGCGATTCACTCCAGCTCGGCTTTGGACACGGCCTGTCAGGATCCTGCTGGACTGGGTCTAAGCGTCGCTGGAATAAAATCAGAACGCAGTCCATTATGCGCATGATTAGATGCGGTGGACTGCCCAGTCTTTTTACTGTGGCAATGTCGCCTGGTTTGATGGTATTCAGCGCCTCTGCAGCTGCCTCCAGTGCTGGTCGAGCAGCCTCGAGCTTGTTCTCAGCAATGGCCTTATCCTGAGCGATGGATTCGACGATCATTTGCGCTCGATCTTTTACTGATTGAACAGTGTTCTTAATCTCTTGAGCCTCACGCTGTTCAGTAGCAACAATCTTTAGCACCCTCTGGGCTTCTTTGTTGGCAACCGCCAGTTCCTTCTCTTTGACTACCAGCTCCGCGCTTAACACTTCGACGGATTTTTGAGCTTCGAGCAGCTTCTGGAGTCCGGTGTCCATTCTAGATGCCAGATCGCCATAGTAAGCATTCTTTAGCGAGTAGATTTCTTTGTAGCCCTGCAAGAAGCTGAGATACGACTTAGGCGTAACATGAGTGTTGCGCCTGTACTTGTGAAAGTATTCGCTACAGCTTTGAGCAACTCCGCCGTGCACTACGCCCATGGATTCGATGATCTGGGTCTTAACAGTGTCGGAGCACTCGATGTCAAACTTGGACAGGAAATTTTCGGCAACGGCAATGAGCGCATCGCGTGGCCAACGCTGGAACCAGTCTACTGTGCAACCGGATGTTAGTGCCGGAAATTTCAATGCGCGGCTTCGGAACTTCTCTCCGACTGGGGAGAAACACAACACCACGTGCAGATTTTGCTTGGTTCTAGCAAAGAAGTACTCCTCTAGATTTTCGTTGGTCGGGGGCCGTCTTGGATATTCCTTCTTCATCACGCCGATAAGTTCTTGACAAATTTCGTCCATCTCGTCCCTTTGGAACAGATTAGGTACAACTCCTGAAGCAAGCACGTTGTTGAGGTACTCAAGAAAGCTTTCGTCTTTGATTTCGTTGTCAGTGAACACAAATGTGACGCCCTTTCCCTGCTGTCCAGCGGTCCTGTATAGTAGTTTGAGATCCTCAATCAGGTTTGCAACGTTGTACGATCTAGTGAGTGTGATCTGGAAAGTCTTGTAACCAGCAATAAACGAGGAAAGTCTCGTCAGCGACTGCTTGCCGGAGCCCCCAACTCCTACTAGGAGAGCGTTGCCCCTCGGTGTGCTGATGATTCGAGAAATCTTCAATAGATGCTTCATAGCGTCGTGGAAGAAGACTAGATCCATGCCCGCTCCGCGGATGCTTTCATTGTATTGTCTGAGAAAGTTCTGAAGCCGCTCGCTTAAGAACTGCAGCGTTGGTATCTGGAGAGTCAAGAATTCATAATTAGTCAACAAGTTTAATCATTATTTTAAACTAAAGGCAATCACGCTACTTACTGGCTCATAAACCCTTGGAACCTCAAGGACTGCCTCATCCGATTCCTCACTAGTAGCTTCAGGCAAGTCTCTGAAATTGGGCGCAAAATATTAAATCTACGTTTCAGTGCTATTACGATTATCTGTTTTCAATTACCTGAGGAAGTTTGCGAAGAACACAGTCTGTTGTACTACAGGTACGTAGACCTCGTTTAAGTTCTCTTTGACAACCCTGTGTATTGTTGACTCAAACCACGCTGCTTCATCAAGACTGGTGAACCTGCAAATTGAAGGGTTAGTCGAGTTAATTTCAAGAAACGATATGCAAAGAATCGATATACCTGTAGACTCACCTATCGGAAATAACTCTGCAACATTCGTGCTTCCAAAGGCTTAGCAGTGTATTGGTGTCCTTTACAACCTCACTTTCGGTGCCGATCATGCCTTGCCAGATGCGACTTAGGTCTCTCAGATTGAAGACGTAGTGAAACTTAGCCGGGGTTGGCAGCATCTTAGCCTTCGTCAGCTGCCAGAGGCGTCGAGTTAGCGGCACGAGGCGTTCAACAAGATTGCAAACTTCGTCGGAAAATCCGCGCTCTTTGCAGAAGTGGCCGCAGCCGATGATGCTGAAGATTCGATCGATGCTAGAATTAGACGGTAGGGTGCAGTTAAAGATGTTAAACTGCCGCTTCAATCTTTGTGGAATGTCGTTTCGACCACCCCCGGGGTGAATCATGGCGGCCACAAACTGCATGTCGACAACCGTGGTGAAGTCGCCGGGTTTCTCCAAGCTGTAAAAACCCGACGTCTCCATGAGTTGTCGGACGATCTCGTTGGCCGTCTGATCGCCCCACTCGTTGATCATCGGCATGTTGATATCGTCGATGAAGACGGTCATCTTGCGCCCCGCAGGCGGTCCAAAAGTCGATCCCATGCGCTTGTCGACGTAGCTCTCGATAGTTCGTTGGAACATCATCGGGGTAGTAGCGCTAGAAAAGTTAAGAGCCTTTTTCATGTGCACCTCGGGGTCGAATTCGGCCAGGAATTTGTTGATTAGCACCGTTTTTGCTGTGCCTTGCTCGCCAATAAGCAGCACCTGCTTCCCCTGCTTGTGGATAGTTTTAACGAGAAACTCTGTGCGCACGTTGTCGACGTTAGGAACTAGAATGGAGCCGTACTCCGGAGTGCTGTCCTTGGGGTACTCGAACTCTTCCACTCTTCTTTCCCAGTGTTGCCAGTAGCCATCTTCACCCACGAAGAAGTCAAACATTGTGTTGCCAGAATCTTTCACGCAGGGTGGCAGATCCAGACCAAGATTTCGCATGTGTTGTTCAAGCCTTGCTCGGTCGTCCCACTCCAGCAGCGCGCCGATAGACCACATGATTACAAAGACGTACAGCCTCTTGTACACATCCGGTTCTAGTGCGGCCTCTCTCTCTTCCCGCTTGGGAATGAGACCTTCGAGCAGATCGCAGCACTGCCGTACAATAAAAGCCTCTAAAACTTTCATCTTAAATGTGAGGTACTGAGTTGCGAAGCGCATTATGTTAGCAAAAGTTGACTCAAACAGTGGAAACAGATTATTGCGCTCGGAGTCTTGTCGCTTGAGCAGCCAGCCGCTGAGCAGGGGGTTCCAGTTGAGCCCGGAGCTGGACATGTACACCATGCCGTTACGGGACACGGTGGCCGGCGACGCGTTGTCAATGTTGTGCACCTCGAAGATGATCTTACAGTTCGGTGCCATGGGGATTCGATCGCCGTTGGCCAGAGTCAGCGTCTTGTTGTCGTCCAGCACTGAGTTGAGGTTCTCGATCCAGATGGCGTCCACGGGGCCGTCCAGCACTAGCCAGATGTGCTCGCCCTTCTTGGCCTTGAGGGTGCGGCGCCACAGCGTGGAGAAGATGCCGTCTGTCCAGTCGTTGGTGGCCACGTCGAGCCGACCAAACATCTGCGGCGCCGTGATGGCTTTAGGGTTCATTCGGAGCTCGCGGTGCGGCTCACCGCAGTCCGTCATGGCCTTCATCAGCGTGTGGATGCAGCATGTCTTGCCGGCGCCCGATGGTCGAGTGTCATCATGCCGTGACGGACGCGCTGCGTCTCAAACAGCTGGATGAGCTTCAGATTCCAGGAGTCCCAGTTGATGAGCTGAGTTTCCTTAACTTGATGCTCAATGGCCTTCTCTAGATCGTCGTATCCAGCTTTGTCAAGCCTCAAGCCTAAATTGCATGGTGCGAAACAATTGATGTTAGCGTATTCATCAGCTGCAAGCAGGAACTTGAAGTACATACTCGAGCACATCATTTGAGTAAAATACTATGACGTTGGACTTCTGGCAAATACATTAGAAAGACAGAAAGCGTTTTATTTCTGGAAGGCTTAGCTAATTTGCAGTCTTCTGTAGCTAAGGTTTTTACAATATTATTAAACTTGTGAAGTCGCATCCGAGCAACCACAGAGTCGTATTAACTGTTTCTGAGAAACCACATCCGGTTTTTAACTGCTTCGGGTGAGTAATTTAAGGACGTGTAAAAATTAGTGTGCCAATTTTTCACCGAGAAAACTATCTTTGAATGCCCGGGCGCCCTTCAATACACACGCAAGCCTCTGCAACAACACCGATGCGCCAGGCGCAGCAAAGAAATTATGCAAGATCTTCTACCTGGAAATATGTCCTCAATTAGTGACATGAACAGCGGATCGTCCTCGTCAACCAGCTTGGACATGTTCATGTCGCGCAGCACTCTCATCATAGTAGACTGTTCAGGCTCAGCCGGGTTGGCTCGTCGGGCCTGGCCGAGAGTTCGCAGAACGGACAAAATATTGCGCAATCCGAAGTCGTAGTGGACCTAAAAAAGCAAGAAAAAATATAGTGCATGACATTCAGGATATGATATTCTAATTGTGTTGATTATTGTCGACCCTTTTGTCTCCCACTCCTCTTTCGACGGCATTCTTATAGACGACTAGGAACTCCGCGCACAAAATGTTAAAAAAAGAGGTAATGGTGCGGTTGAAATCCGAGGATTTTGCTTTCGACAGCAGGCAGACCCAATGTTCATCTTTTGACATGTTGTGACTTTCTCATAGCTCTATGGATATTAATAAAGCTTTTCGTTCTGAAAATTATGATTCTATGTTAATTTCTTATTCTACATACATTTTTCCTGTGGCAACATTGGGTCTGCCTACTATCGAAAGTAATAACAATTTTTGTGCTGAAAAAATGAAAACTTCCTATTTCCGTAGTGTATTTTTCGGAGAAAACCAGCCTCCCTTAACATTTTCTAAGAAATTTAGTTTCCTTTACTACTTGAGAAGTCCTTGGCATGGAGTCGGATGCGTTTACCGCGGTCTCGCCGTTTTCACGTATTAAATTATACTCAGTGACCTCTAAATCTTGATTATTTACACGTAAATGACTTACCTGCTTCGTGAGCTGCTCCTCGCACAGCTTGTACAAGGTGAAGAACTTCCTGGCCAGCACAACATTGTCGATGAAGCCAACTGAGGCCAGCTTGACTCGGATGATGATCTGCCGGTCCGGCACCATCATGGCCACCGTGCGGAAGTTGATCTTCAGATTCTCCGGCAACTCTTGACGACCGGCGTAGCCCGGGTTCATCGTCAGGAAGATTCCGAACTCGGGACTTAAGTCGACTTGATCGCCGTCAGTAAAGATGAACTGCTTTTTGTGCTCTTTCTTGCAGGTGAGCACGATGGCGATCTGTTGAGCAGCCACGGACAACACGGGGAGCTCGATGCGGTTAAACTCGTCGAAACAGCCCCAGCTGCCTGATTGAGCCAGACCCTGTGTAGTTGGGAAGAAGAAGGAACTCCGATGTTTGATCAAGTAAATATTACGTTTCAGTTTCTCAAAGAGTAGCACTGTTATAGAAAAATATACGGCTACAAAAACGCAAAAATACTATTACCGATTCCGCCGCACACAATCAAGCATCCATTATCCTCAGATTCCTTTGCTAATCGATTCATGCGTTATACCACAATGTCCTCACCTTGAAAATCCTGCCAAGTCCTCTGAAGTCCATCTGATCCGAGCAGTTGAACACCACCACGTACTTGCCGAGGCAGCGGCCCATGTCTTTCACGGTTTCAGTTTTTCCCGTGCCGGCGGACCAGCAGGCGAGCCGCCCATGGACATGCCGAGAGACTGGGCCAGGGTGATGTAGCACCGATCAGTCAACGGTGTAATTACAAGTCGTTCGGTGCAGCCAAGAAACTCTTTTGATACTCAAAGTTAACGTCTGTAATGCTGATCTTGCAACTGTCAGTGTCCTCGACAAAGTAGAACCGAGTCTGTTTTAGCCACTCGAAATCCGAAGAGGATCTGATGTGCATCTTGCAGAGCTCGTCGAAATATCCCGCTGGTGCACGTGGACAGTGATTAGGGTTTCAAACTTGGTGCGGTCGACTTTAGATAGATCCTGAGTAGTCTGCTGGATGAGCACGTTTAGCAGCTCTAGAAATGCCTTGTTGGTGTTTGACATCAAGGTCCTATCAAATCGGCTATTGTTCAAAGCGTATGTTGAGTCACGCGTCCAAATCAGCTGAATTCCTAACAGGCCAACTTGAGCAGGAAACTTATCTAAGAAGTTCAGCAGGCTAAAATTTCGCTCGCCAATGTCGTGGAAGGCGTCTACAATTAAACAGCGTACTGAGAAGTGCGTCTGCTGCAATAGGGTCATGAGCCACTCTTCCACATTGCCTTCGCTTTTACCGGCTGTCTGAATGGCAGCACGACACCTTCGCTTGAGTAGCACTCCGTCATAGTGCTGTACTGCCTCTCGTGAAATTTGACAGCTTTAACATTGTCGAACACCGACAGCAGGTGGTTCTGGATTGTGTGCGGATCCGACGCTTGGCCAAGAATCTCCAGCAAGACCGGTCGGATACAAAGAAGAAGCGAGGAAAAAGAAGGCGCTTCTTTTCTAGTAGGCCGAGAGAGACTTTCTACACAGCTCCAGCTGCTCAAGCAGATGCGGCAGCAGCTGGCTCATGGTCTCATCTCCAACGCAGCAGCGGCATACGTTCCTAATATCGTGCGCCCTGTTCATAATTCGGATCCAGCTCTTGTCGATGTTGCTGAATCGTTTTGCCTCAGTTGGCAATTGCTTGGCAATGTCTCCACCAACGAATGCCGCTTCGAGTAAATCCACAGACTCTGAACTGTTAGCCACTGTTCAATTATTTCGTTCGTGTTAGTGAGGCTTTTCACCCACGTTTGGATCTCGGTTCTGAACGGAGCGTTGTAGCGATTGCTCATCAAGGAGCCGAGTACCATCAAAGAATCTTCCAGGAAGGTGATAATCTCTCCCAAGTGGTCACCTCTGATCAGCAATTCGCCGCGATGCTTAAAAGCCACAAATTTTAGCTCGTGGCTTTCCCACTCAGCGATCACAGCTTTAAGTTTGGATTCAATGTCCCTTTCCTTCACTGCGCTGATGCAGATATCCTCGATTTCATCCTTAAATTGAAGCAGAGGAGCCTCTAGAATGTCTCTCAAAGTGAAACTGTCGCTCTCTACATCAAAGTCGTGATTTGTCAGGTCGCTCATTCGCTGCCAGTGACGCAGCTTCATGGCCTTGTTGGTCATCAGCTCCAGCAGTGGCACCATCTCATTGAAGTCTTCGATCATCTTGCTGAGGTCAGTATACGCGGACCAAGTCTTCAGTCCCGATGTTAGCTTCCGGCATCGCATTTCCAGAGCTTGCAATTCCGAGCTGATCTGATCAACGTCAATATCGGCGAACTGAATGTCATAGAAAGCGCTGACAGTATTAATGACGTCGTTGTACAGGTTGTAAAGCTTGGTAAGCAGCCGAGTTCTTTCTTGATTCTTTCTAGGTCTGGGTAGCTGCTCACCTGCAAACCAAACAGCTCTTCGCCTCCGCTGAGGGTTTTGTATTTTCTAAAGAGAATGTCAAACTTGTTCTGAAAGATAATGAGGCGGTCAGATGCCTCTCTAGGATGGAGATCGGACACCATCGGTCCGTTAGTTTCGTAATCGTCGAAAAACTCCGCAGCCTCCAGCTTGAACGAACTCGTGTCTTTGATTAAGTCGGCCTTGTAGCTACCTTGTATGCTAAACAGATTAGTTCTGCATCCTGACTCCTTTGGCTTTTAGTTGCAGCCAAGTGTATTTGAGAGTGTCAACCTG
>NIVC01000187.1:67500-72177 GCA_002269645.1 Macrostomum lignano | reverse complement strand
CCCCTCTCTCTGTCTCTTCCCATCTCTCCCCTCTCTCTGTCTCTTCCCATCTCTCTCCCCTCTCTCTGTCTCTTCCCATCTCTCCCTCTCTCTGTCTCTTCCATCTCTCCCCTCTCTCTGTCTTCCATCTCTCTCTCCCTCTCTCTGTCTCTTCCCATCTCTCTCTCCCTCTCTCTGTCTCTTCCATCTCTCTCCCCTCTCTCTGTCTCTTCCATCTCTTCCCCTCCTCTCTGTCTTTCCCATCTCTCCCTCTCTCTGTCTCTTCCCATCTCTCCCCTCTCTCTCTCTTCCCATCTCTCCCCTCTCTCGTCTCTTCCCATCTCTCTCCCTCTCTGTCTCTTCCCTCTCTCTCCCCTCTCTCGTCTCTTCCCATCTCTCTCCCTCTCTCTCTGTCTCTTCCATCCCTCCCCCCTCTCTGCTCTTCCATCTCTCTCCATCTCTCCCCTCTCTGTCTCTTCCATCTCTCTCCCCTCTCTCTGTCTGTCTCTTCCCATCTCTCTCCCCCTCTCTCTGTCTCTTCCATCTCTCCCTCTCTCTGTCTCTTCCATCTCTCCCCTCTCTCTGTCTGCTCTTCCCATCTCTCCCCTCTCTCTGTCTCTTCCCATCTCTCTCCCTCTGTCTCTTCCCATCTCTTCTCTCTCTCCCCTCCCTCTCTCTGTCTCTTCCCATCTCTCCCCTCTCTCTGTCTCTTCCCATCTCTCTCCCCTCTCTGTCTCTTCCCATCTCTCTCCCCTCTCTGTCTCTTCCCATCTCTCTCCCCTCTCTCTGTCTCTTTCCATCCCTCCCCCCTCTCTGTCTCTTCCCATCTCTCTCCCCTCTCTCTGTCTCTTCCCATCTCTCTCCCCCTCTCTTCTCTTCCCATCTCTCCCCTCTCTCTGTCTCTTCCCATCTCTCTCCCTCTCTCTGTCTCTTCCCATCTCTCCCCTCTCTCTGTCTCTTCCCATCCCCCCCTCTCCCTGTCTCTTCCCATCCCTCCCCTCTCTCTGTCTCTTCCCATCTCTCCCCCCCTTTCTCTGTCTCTTCCATCTCTCCCTCTCTCTTCTCTTCCCATCTCTCTCCCCTCTCTGTCTCTTCCCATCTCTCTCTCCCCTCTCTGTCTCTTCCCATCTCTCTCCCCTCTCTCTGTCTCTTCCCATCTCTCTCCCCCTTTCTGTCTCTTCCCATCTCTCCCCTCTCTCTGTCTCTTCCCATCTCTCCCTCTCTCTGTCTCTTCCCATCTCTCTCCCCTCTCTCTCTTTCATCTCTCTCCCCCTCTCTGTCTCTTCCCATCTCTCTCCCTCTCTCTGTCTCTTCCCATCTCTCCCCCTCTCTGTCTCTTCCCATCCCTCCCCTCTCTCTGTCTCTTCCATCCCTCCCCCTCTCTGTCTCTTCCCATCTCTCTCCCCTCTCTCTGTCTCTTCCCATCTCTCCCCTCTCTCTGTCTCTTCCCATCTCTCTCCCCTCTCTCTGTCTCTTCCCATCTCTCCCCTCTCTCTGTCTCTTCCCATCTCTCTCCCCTCTCTCTGTCTCTTCCCATCTCTCCCCTCTCTCTGTCTCTTCCCATCTCTCCCCCTCTCTTGTCTCTTCCCATCCCTCCCCTCTCTCTGTCTCTTCCCATCTCTCTCCCCTCTCTCTGTCTCTTCCCATCTCTCTCCCCTCTCTCTGTCTCTTCCCATCTCTCTCCCCTCTCTCTGTCTCTTCCCATCTCTCTCCCCTCTCTGTCTCTTCCCATCTCTCCCCTCTCTCTGTCTCTTCCCATCTCTCTCTCCCCTCTCTGTCTCTTCCCATCTCTCTCCCCTCTCTCTGTCTCTTCCCATCCCTCCCCTCTCTCTGTCTCTTCCCATCTCTCCCCTCTCTCTGTCTCTTCCCATCTCTCCCCTCTCTCTGTCTCTTCCCATCTCTCTCCCCTCTCTGTCTCTTCCCATCTCTCTCTCCCCTCTCTGTCTCTTCCCATCTCTCTCCCCTCTCTCTGTCTCTTCCCATCTCTCTCCCCTCTTCTGTCTCTTCCCATCCCTCCCCCCTCTCTGTCTCTTCCCATCTCTCTCCCCTCTCTCTGTCTCTTCCCATCTCTCTCCCTCTCTCTGTCTCTTCCCATCTCTCTCCCTCTCTCTGTCTCTTCCCATCTCTCTCCCCTCTCTCTGTCTCTTCCCATCTCTCTCCCCTCTCTGTCTCTTCCCATCTCTCCCCTCTCTCTGTCTCTTCCCATCTCTCTCCCCTCTCTGTCTCTTCCCATCTCTCTCCCCTCTCTCTGTCTCTTCCCATCTCTCTCCACCTCTCTGTCTCTTCCCATCTCTCTCCCCCTCTCTCTGTCTCTTCCCATCTCTCTCCCCTCTCTCTGTCTCTTCCCATCTCTCTCCCCCTCTCTCTGTCTCTTCCCATCTCTCCCCTCTCTCTGTCTCTTCCCATCTCTCTCCCCTCTCTCTGTCTCTTCCCATCTCTCTCCCTCTCTCTGTCTCTTCCCATCTCTCTCCCCTCTCTCTGTCTCTTCCCATCTCTCTCCCCCTCTCTGTCTCTTCCCATCTCTCTCCCCCTCTCTCTGTCTCTTCCCATCTCTCCCCTCTCTCTGTCTCTTCCCATCTCTCTCCCCTCTCTCTGTCTCTTCCCATCTCTCTCCCCTCTCTCTGTCTCTTCCCATCTCTCTCCCCTCTCTCTGTCTCTTCCCATCTCTCTCCCCTCTCTCTGTCTCTTCCCATCTCTCCCCCTCTCTGTCTCTTCCCATCTTCCCCCTCTCTCTGTCTCTTCCCATCTCTCCCCCTCTCTGTCTCTTCCCATCTCTCTCTCCCCTCTCTGTCTCTTCCCATCTCTCTCCCCTCTCTCTGTCTCTTCCCATCTCTCTCCCTCTTCTGTCTCTTCCCATCTCTCTCCCTCTCTCTGTCTCTTCCCATCTCTCCCTCTCTCTGTCTCTTCCCATCTCTCTCCCCTCTCTGTCTCTTCCCATCTCTCTCCCCTCTCTGTCTCTTCCCATCCCTCCCCCCTCTCTGTCTCTTCCCATCTCTCCCCCTCTCTCTGTCTCTTTCCATCTCTCTCCCCCTCTCTCTGTCTCTTCCCATCTCTCTCCCCTCTCTCTGTCTCTTCCCATCTCTCTCCCCTCTCTCTGTCTCTTCCCATCCCTCCCCCCTCTCTGTCTCTTCCCATCTCTCCCCCTCTCTCTGTCTCTTCCCATCTCTCTCCCCTCTCTGTCTCTTCCCATCTCTCCCCTCTCTCTGTCTCTTCCCATCTCTCTCCCCTCTCTCTGTCTCTTCCCATCTCTCTCCCTCTTCTGTCTCTTCCCATCTCTCTCCCCCTCTCTGTCTCTTCCCATCTCTCCCCTCTCTCTGTCTCTTCCCATCTCTCTCTCCCCTCTCTGTCTCTTCCCATCTCTCTCCCCTCTCTGTCTCTTCCCAACCCTCCCCCTCTCTGTCTCTTCCCATCTCTCCCCCTCTCTCTGTCTCTTCCCATCTCTCTCCCCTCTCTCTGTCTCTTCCCATCTCTCTCCCCTCTCTCTGTCTCTTCCCATCTCTCTCCCCTCTCTCTGTCTCTTCCCATCTCTCTCTCCCTCTCTCTGTCTCTTCCCATCTCTCTCCCCTCTCTCTGTCTCTTCCCATCTCTCTCCCCTCTCTCTGTCTCTTCCCATCTCTCTCCCCTCTCTGTCTCTTCCCATCTCTCCCCTCTCTCTGTCTCTTCCCATCTCTCTCTCCCCTCTCTGTCTCTTCCCATCTCTCTCCCCTCTCTCTCTGTCTCTTCCCATCTCTCTCCCCTCTCTGTCTCTTCCCATCTCTCTCTCCCCTCTCTGTCTCTTCCCATCTCTCTCCCCTCTCTCTGTCTCTTCCCATCCCTCCCCCCTCTCTGTCTCTTCCCATCTCTCTCCCCTCTCTCTGTCTCTTCCCATCTCTCTCTCCCTCTCTCTGTCTCTTCCCATCTCTCTCTCCCTCTCTCTGTCTCTTCCCATCTCTCTCCCCTCTCTCTGTCTCTTCCCATCTCTCTCCCCTCTCTCTGTCTCTTCCCATCTCTCTCCCCTCTCTGTCTCTTCCCATCTCTCCCCTCTCTCTGTCTCTTCCCATCTCTCTCTCCCCTCTCTGTCTCTTCCCATCTCTCTCCCCTCTCTCTCTGTCTCTTCCCATCTCTCTCCCCTCTCTCTGTCTCTTCCCATCTCTCTCCCCCTCTCTCTGTCTCTTCCCATCTCTCCCCTCTCTCTGTCTCTTCCCATCTCTCTCCCCTCTCTCTGTCTCTTCCCATCTCTCCCCTCTCTCTGTCTCTTCCCATCTCTCTCCCCTCTCTCTGTCTCTTCCCATCTCTCTCCCCTCTCTCTGTCTCTTCCCATCTCTCTCCCCTCTCTGTCTCTTCCCATCTCTCCCCTCTCTCTGTCTCTTCCCATCTCTCTCCCCCTCTCTCTCTCTTCCCATCTCTCTCCCCTCTCTCTGTCTCTTCCCATCTCTCCCCTCTCTCTGTCTCTTCCCATCCCTCCCCTCTCTCTGTCTCTTCCCATCTCTCCCCCTCTCTCTGTCTCTTCCCATCTCTCTCTCCCCTCTCTGTCTCTTCCCATCTCTCTCTCCCTCTCTGTCTCTTCCCATCTCTCTCCCCTCTCTCTGTCTCTTCCCATCTCCCTCCCCTCTCTCTGTCTCTTCCCATCTCCCCCTCTCTCTGTCTCTTCCCATCTCTCCCCTCTCTCTGTCTCTTCCCATCTCTCTCCCCCTCTCTCTGTCTCTTCCCATCCCTCCC
>NIVC01000187.1:0-62500 GCA_002269645.1 Macrostomum lignano | reverse complement strand
GGGCGATTCTATGGTTGGGGTAATTCTATGGTTGGGGCGATTCTATGGTTGGGGCGATTCTATGGTTGGGGCGATTCTATGGTTGGGGCGATTCTATGGTTGTGGCGATTCTATGGTTGGGCGATTCTATGGTTGGGGCGATTCTATGGTTGGGGCGATTCTATGGTTGGGGCGATTCTATGGTTGGGGCAATTCTATGGTTGGGGCGATTCTATGGTTGGGGCGATTCTATGGTTGGGGCAATTCTATGGTTGGGGCGATTCTATGGTTGGGGCGATTCTATGGTTGGGGCGATTCTATGGTTGGGGCGATTCTATGGTTGGGGCGATTCTATGGTTGGGGCGATTCTATGGTTGGGGCGATTCTATGGTTGGGGCGATTCTATGGTTGTGGCGATTCTATGGTTGGGCGATTCTATGGTTGGGGTGATTCTATGGTTGGGGCAATTCTATGGTTGTGGCGATTCTATGGTTGGGCGATTCTATGGTTGGGGCGATTCTATGGTTGGGGCGATTCTATGGTTGTGGCGATTCTATGGTTGGGCGATTCTATGGTTGGGGCGATTCATCCATAGAACTATGAATAAATAAATCATAGTCTAATACTGTGCATGTATTTCTGAGATCTACTTTGTTTCACTTCGATCCCCTACTTAGTATCTGTGTATCAGTAGTATATTCAGTACGCTGGTATGATTTTCTTCTAGTTCACTCTTTAAAAAGTCCTTTAAAATAATTTCAAAGTCTCAGTTTTGACAGGATGAACAAGTAAAAAACAAATTGCTTGGCTCACTGATCAGATAGCAAAGAGATGTAGTCAATATTCATTTTCAGGTACTTATAATTAAGACAAAGATAAATATTCTTGTGTTCTATCTGTGATAGAACACAGAGGGTGAGAGGGGAACACAGAGGGTGAGAGGGGAACATAGAGGGTGAGAGGGGAACACATAGAGTGAGAGGGGAACACAGAGGGTGAGAGGGGAACACAGAGGGTGAGAGGGGAACACAGAGGGTGAGAGGGGAACACAGATGGTGAGAGGGGAACACATAGAGTGAGAGGGGAACACAGAGGGTGAGAGGGGAACACACAGGGTGAGAGGGGAACACAGAGGGTGAGAGGGGAACACAGAGGGTGAGAGGGGAACACAGAGGGTGAGAGGGGAACATAGAGGGTGAGAGGGGAACACAGAGGGTGAGAGGGGAACACAGAGGGTGAGGGGGGAACACACACATGGCGAGAGGGGAACACAGAGGGTGAGAGGGGAACACAGAGGGTGAGAGGGGAACACAGAGGGTGAGAGGGGAACACAGAGGGTGAGAGGGGAACACAGAGGGTGAGAGGGGAACACAGAGGGTGAGAGGGGAACACAGAGGGTGAGAGGGGAACACAGAGGGTGAGAGGGCAACACAGGGTGGGCGACGGAGAAGAAAGGTCAGATAAGGACAGCCGCACAAGAAATCAAAAGTCCGATTCCGAAAAGACCTCCGGAGACGCTGAACCCCCTGGACGAGGCGCGCCTCCTCCTGGACAGCCGGGGACGCCAGCTGAGTCCCACCGTCTGCCGGGTCACCCACATCGGCGGCGTCGACCTGCCGCTGATCTTCGCCGAGGCGAAGCCGGGCAAGCTGGAGGCCCCTTCGCCATGCCGGCCGGTCTCGAGACTGCGCCTACCGACACCCGCGACTGCAGCAGCTGCCGCTGCACCAGCTGGTGCGCTGCTGCGGGTCCGCCCGCCTACGGCACCAGGTCTCCTCATCACTGCTGCCGCTGGCACTGCCGAACTCTACTGAGGTCCTGTGCTCGATTCCCTGCGTGCACCGGGACGGACTAGGGGTTGCTGCCAGTGAGTCAAAATCAGGCATTGAAAAGGGGAGAAAGGAGAGGGGATGGAAAGAGAGGAGAAGGATGGAGAGGAGAGGGGATGGAGGAGAGAGGAGAGGAGATGGAGGAGAGAGGAGAGCCGTGATACAAATATTTGCATATTTATCAACGCTTTTAGGATGCTCACAAAATATTTAATGCGGGAATTATTAGCAGTCCATATCCGCATGATTCAAATTGTCAGATGGCCCGTAAGTTGAAACTTTTTTAATTTAGTTAAAAACTTTTTACGACATGCGATGCAGCTCGCCAAGCTAGAGGCTGCTTCTGTCTGTTAAAACACGTTTGGATATAATAAATGTTTCCGGGAATTTAAAAAAAACTATTTTGTTTTAATAGTTTTTATACAAACAGTCCGATATTATTCTTGTTAATCAGGATTGATCTCCAGTTTGTTTTTAAAAACGATTCTAGATCCTGTATCATGGGATCCAGTGCTCAATCATGCACTCTGCCGTTCTCAGCGAGTAGCTCTGGCCCAGAGAACTGGGACACCCGACGCAGTGGTACATCATTGGCATCTGGGCGTAGTGCACACTCAAGGCTGTCGGGTAGTCGAAGTAGATGCCGTTCGGATTGAAGAAAGTACAATATCCGAACCACCAGCCTCCGCGACGCTCTAAAGCGCAATTATCCGGACTCAAATCGTTATCGGAGTCCGGGGTGGAAAACTGGTTACCCTGGATGCCAATGTCGCTAGTCGTCATGGCCTGTCCAATGCTTGAAGCGGCCGAGTCAAACTCGCCAATGACAGCTCGGTACTTGTCCTTGGGCCCGGACACGGTGAAGTTCAAGTTCTCCGTCCAGTACCAATTTTGTCCCAATCGCTCAGCTCCCAACGGACCCGGCGACCTCCGTGTTTGGTGAGCTGGTGAATCTGCTCAAGGCCCAGCCAGAAATTATCGGCTTCTTCTAAGCCAAATCCAGTAGAGTAGTCGGTCCAGTTCTTATCGAAGCTCAGGTTGCTGCTCACGCGATGCTGGAATGTCTTCCAGCAGTTGAATTGGCCCAATGGTTGTGCCCAGATCTGCGTTATGAAAGCATTTTGGAACGTAATAGAAGACCAGAGAAAACAGAAAAAATCAGTGTTGCAGACACGTGTACTCACCCAGACTTGAGTCACGGTAGCATCTACACGAATAGCATTCCTGCACTTTCTACAACCGTTCGGCCCCCTGTTGCACACAAACTCATGACAGGTCCGGTTGTGGAGAGGAGATGGAGGAGAGAGGAGAGGAGATGGAGGAGAGAGAGGAGAGGGGATGGAGGAGAGAGGAGAGGAGATGGATGAGAGAGGAGAGGAGAGAGAGGAGAGAGAGGAGAGGGGATGGAGGAGAGAAGAGAGGAGATGGAGGAGAGAGGAGAGGAGATGGAGGAGAGAGGAGAGGAGATGGAAAAGAGAGAAGAGGAGATGGAGGAGAGAGAGGAGAGGGGATGGAGGAGAGAGGAGAGGAGATGGAGGAGAGAGGAGAGGGGATGGAGAGAGAGGAAGCGTCGCAGATATGCAAACAAAAAACGGCAAGATAGGGTAAACTTTCTGGTAAGGAAGTGGCATTCTGATATCCCGGTTGCAGACCATCAGCGCTGTGAACAGCTGCGGAAATAGAAGGCAAAATAAGCAGATACCAAACGATTGATACGTAATTCATACCTGTCTCCCCTTGACTCCCTTTAGTCTCCTTAGAGACGAACTAGATACACCTGTGAGCCATGGGTCTGGGTCTTTGTATCCCACTTGTCATTTGTTTTTTTAACAGCATGGTAAGTATGTCTTGATGTTCTAATCAATAATAATGCACTATGTGAAACAGACAATGTGAAGCATACGATTGAAAGATGAAAAACTCCTAGTTATTTTAAGTACGTTAGCATTTTGAATTCATCAGAAAAGGCAGTTTTAATTGTCTGCTTCAATATTTTTATTTTGCGGTAAAATTGATGCAAGGCAAGGCTTTCTTTCCACAGCCAACCTGGAACGGCCTGTGGTCAGCCATGGAACTCCCGCAGACTTTCTTACCCGCGAGGGATCAGGGAGGTTAGCAGTGCTCATCATCAGACTGGCTACCGGTTGAGACATTGGCTCATTTTATTGACAGAAAAGATCTGCATGCGTTCCAATACGAGCAAGTCGTAGTAGTCATTCATTATTCACAGAGCTCACAGAGCTAGCTGGTTAAATTAAGAGCTAGAGCCGTAGCCTAGCGGTGCAGCGCATCGCTCAGATGTTAAAGTACATTCACGTTAATTTTTGGGACTAAATTGGAATCTCGGCTTGGCTCTGCTCGTGGATTTAACCTCAAAGACGCTGGGAAGTGTACATGTCTAACGATAAATAAAGTGTGGGTGTGTGCCTGTGGATATGATTGCGTACGTATCCGCGTGCCTGTGTGCCTGCTCAGGGGAATCGGCAGGATGGGCAGTAATGCCTCTTGCCGGTTGTGCGACAATACCCACAACCAAGCGGAAAGGCAAGTGCAGTTTTCTGTGCTGCTGACACCTGAGCTTCCATATTCACATGGATACTACATTCACATTCACATGAATGTATCTGACGCACACAGTCTGCGCTTTGATTTGGGCTTTTTCCGAATCGGTATGAACTGCAAAACAGGCTTTTTGGGGGGCTCAAAAGACCGTTTAGCATTCCGACACATCCAACATGCCCGATTTTAATGGACCTCGCAGCCAAATAGTTTAGTACAAATAGTATAATCCATAGTATAATCAAAGTGTAATCAAAATAGTATAATCCAAATAGTCGAGTACAAACTACGTAACGTAGTTTTTTTTCGTTACGCCGACGCGCGTAGACGACGTTACGTGGCATTACAACGTCGGAGTAAAGAAAAAAGTAGCTCGTACACATTTACCAGCAGCGTCTACAGATTTCGGGTGCCTCGAGCTCATGAGTGCTCGAGTACTCTAACGCAGATAATATGCTGAATGCATCTAAATAGAATAATCGAATTCGATGGAGCCGCCAGTTAATTTGCTCACAGCCTTTCACAGCTTCCCCCAAGCTTCACCAATCAAGGGAGTGGCTTATCTGAGACTTAAATGTGAAAACAGAAAATAATACACTTCTTCAGCCACATAAGCAGTTCAAGTGATTCATTATTGTGGTTTATTGAATTAAAGAATACACGCACGTACGATATGATATCTTAATTGGATAAGCAGTTCCATTACATAAATTATATAAAATAACATAAACTACATAAGTCACAATAAATCAATCAGTAGTAACATATTAGAAACGGCTCTAGCTTACTTAAATTGACTGGCTTGAAAATATAGCATTTTAATTGATTGCTACGAGCAAGCAATTTTATCCAGGATAGCAAAAAGACATGCATTTTGAGCCTGACTGCTAGTTGTCTATGGTAAAAAGTGTGTCGACCCGGCAGGCAATTTAATCCTTGGAGCACTCATTTAAGCATGCCTCTAACCAAACCAACCAGGAAGCTCCATATGAAAAAGTTACGACGTAGAACAAGGTTCAGCAAGAAAAAGTTCATTTAACGAAACCTACATATAAAGAAACACACGACAGAAAAGTTTTTACATTTACGTTTAGACTTCAGTAAGTTACATAATCACCTCCCCAGCGATGCAGCCTGTGCGATTTCTTGCCTGCGTGCTAAATTGGCAATGCTTCTGTTGTTATAGCCTCTGTCGATAGCGTCGATTATCAATCTATGCTTTTTGTTGCTAATCTTAGCATATTGCACAGGTGGCGCCCCGGCATCTTTGGCAGCGATTCCGTCGATGTCTTCAAAAATGGTGCTAGCTTGGTCACATTCGTCTGACAAAACTGAGAGTGGAACGGCATAGACAGCGCTGTTTATGGATTTCAGTGCTTAAAATGAGTGCTCCAAGGATTAAATTGCCTGCCGGTGTGACACACTTTTTACCATAGACAACTAGCAGTGAGGCTCAAAATGCATGTCTTTTTGCTATCTTGGATTAAATTGCTTGCTCGTATTCTTTACTACAAAGCTTGCAAAATGCTATATTTAAGCTTATAGTATAACCTGACACAGCTCGTACTGCATAATGGCTAGCGATACATGACCAACAACACAGTGAAAAATCAAAGGAATGTAAACATAGCTACCAAGTTAGTCTTTTTAAGTTCGAAACAGAATTATTCGTAAAAAAGAAACCGATTTTGATGTCACTCAAAACTTTAGACACATTAACCAGTTCGAGGGCGTACTCACGAGTTTTCATCGCGGTGCCACCCCAGCTCGTTTCGCTCTTCCGCATGTCGTGAACGGCGTACACAGTTGGCGACGAGTCTGTAACAGGGTTGTAATTGGTGATGTTTGAGCACAGCTGCGTTAGGTTCTTCACCTTTCTGAGAAGCTTCATGCTGGAGTCTTTGGTGTCGTTCAGTTTCCTGCAGCTAATGCTCATCTTGGACAGTCGATAGTTTCGAAAATTCGTCGAAACGCCGCTCAACGAGTTGTTCTCGTACGGATAGAAGCTGAACGATGGCGGCACGTACACCGCTTCCATCGAGTCGTTTGTCAGCGGATGCTTGGCATTGTACCGCTCTAGGATTCTCGTCAGTCCAACTGGTCCAGCAAAGCCGAGAATGTCCCAGTTCGGCTGAATGAGAGACAGCTGGTCGAGCACAAACTTGTAGAACTTGTGCCCTGGCGCAGACATGAGGAAGGCGGGACTGGCCACAGGTCTAATGGGCCAGTGAGGTCCGAACAGCTGCAGCGAGTGCGTCTCCGGCTCGCGAGTGACCACCGCGTAGAAGCGACGAAACTCGTCCAGGTTTCGCGTCAGGCTGTAGTCCAGGTCCGCGTATGTGCCGCCGAGCTTCAAAAACCCAAAAATATGTATGTATGATTTCCGCTTAAAAAGAAGTCAACTGCATGCTGTACGAGCGTAAAAGGTAGTTGTTAATGCAGTAATAATATAATGTGACTAGTATAGTGTTTCAGTATTCTGTGAATGCTCGATAGTGCTTTACCTACCTTATACATCAGCATGTAGCGGAACATGTCAACCTTCATGATGTGCATCTTCTGAGACTTGAATTGCTTCAACAGTTTGGGAAAATTTTCAGCCACGAATGGATCCATATCCTTGTCGCGCCACAGCACGTGGATCCAATCGGGGTGAAGTTTCTGCCAAGTTTTTATGTGCTCGACAAAGTACTTGGACACGAACTCGTTGCGCCAGAGAATGTGCCGGATCTTCGGTATCGGGAAGATGCCACTTTTGTGCAGGCTCGTCTCGTAGTCCAGCCGGCAGCTCTCGTTGGCGCAGACAGCCGGCAGCCAAGTCTTTGGTTTCAATTGTACTTTTCTGTTTGGTAATTTCGATGTTAAGTCGGATTGAATCAGAGTAGCATTTCCTCCATTCCTGTTGAATGCATTGAACAAGGTGGCAAGAAAAACCGGATGCCTGCTTGTCTTTGTCGACAGCGTCGCTATCTGAGTTATTGCGGCGTAGACCAGTAGAATAACGAAAACAGCAAACAGAATTTTGCGCCACTTGTCGCATCGAAACTTTTGGACTTTTACGAAAAAATCATTTTTATCAAACGGTTGCTTTTTAAATCCCCTTATTTTTGCACTTGTATTTTGTAAAATGCTTTCCTAGCAGACTAATTAAGACGTCCTATTTCGACTTCTGTTTTTTACCTTGCTTATTTCAATCACCGATTGGCTATTCCAACTAATCCACAATCACTGGCCAAACCATTCTGTCCGGAGAGGTATCTACGTCAGTCTCGCTCCTTACCGGTGCGCTATCAGTTTGGGATAGGACAAATCGGGTAGCTCATTCCTACCTGACCAAGCCTAGAAATGTACATTCTGTAACCGTCCACGGATGAATTGGGGCTTTCTGCATTAAATTTTAAGATAGCTGGAGTTTGCGTTAAATACATCCAACTTCCTGAAGGAATATAGTAAGGCTTTTTCTGAAACTTCTTTTTTCAATTTCTGGACTCCCATATTAACATCTCTGTTGTTTTCAAGTTATTAAGACTTCGTTGCTGCGGTTATTCGTTGTCAATGCCTGTTGTGTTGGAGCGAGTCTGGTATTGTCTGGATGAATGAATAAATGGATGGATGGATGGATGGATGGATGGATAGATGGATGGATGCATGGATGGATGCATGGATGGATGGATGGATGGATGGATGGATGGATGGATGGATGGATGGATGGATGGATGGATGGATGGATGGATGGATGGATGGATGGATGGATGGATGGATGGATGGATGGATGGATGGATGGATGGATTGATGGATGGATGCATGGATGGATGGATGGATGGATAGATGGATGGATGCATGGATTGATGGATGGATGGATGGATGAATGAATGAATGGATGGATGGATGGGTGGATGGATGCATGGATGGATGGATGGATGGATGGATGGATGGATAGATGAATGGATGGATGGATGCATGGATGGATGGATGGATGGATAGATGGATGGATGGATGGATGGATGGATAGATGGATGGATGCATGGATTGATGGATGGATGGATGGATGAATGAATGGATGGATGGATGGATGGATGGATGGATAGATGGATGGATGCATGGATGGATGCATGGATGGATGGATGGATGGATGGATGGATGGATGGATGGATGATGGACCATATTGGCTGTTTGAGCTAGTTGCCTATGCAGTGCTAACAACTCGTGTGCCATCTCATTGAAACTAATCACTGAGCACCCTGGCCTCCCATGCTCAAATAAAATCGATGGAAGGTAGCGAGGTTGCTAAGCCAGGAAAATGTGAGAAAAGCAGAGCTGGCTAGCGACGCAAACCAAATCTTGTCGAATTCGAGCTTGCGAATGGTTGGAAGGATACAAGTGTTTTATTTATCATAGATTTATTTATCTTTTTCCTATCGTTCTTCTGATAGGATGGCTGGTCCCCAATAGAGTTAGCTCATAGTAACTTTGATGGGATTCTGTCGACTGTAAGACATCTGGAGTGACTATCGATCCATGGCTATCGATAAAGCATACATAGTTATTGAAAATTTAAGACGACATGCTCAGCTGTCGTAAGCATTGATCGAGCCTCTTTTTTTAAACCCGTGCGGGGTTGAGTATCAAATTTGTGAAATGAACTACTTAGAGTAGCAACGGTGATTTCTTACCTCGGTAAATATCAGATAGAAGCGCAAAAACACTCGACCACTGAGAATCTCTCACTCTCGCTCACTCTCTCAAGTCACTGACGATTTCTAGGAGTCACTTAAAATGTCTGAAGGTCCTGAGAATCCCCATGAGTCACTGAGAATCCCCATGAGTCACTGAGAATCCTCATGAGTCACTGAGAATCCCCATGAGTCACTGAGAATCCTCATGAGTCACTGAGAATCCCCATGAGTCACTGAGAATCCCCATCAGTCACTGAGAATCCTCATGAGTCACTGAGAATCCTCATGAGTCACTGAGAATCCCCATGAGTCACTGAAAATCCCCATGAGTCACTTCGAATCTCTAAAAATCACTGAGAATCTCTAAAAATCACGGAGAATCTCTAAAAATCACTGAGAATCTCTAAAAATCACTGAGAATCTCTAAAAATCACTGAGAATCTCTAAAAATCACTGAGAATCTCTAAAAATCACTGAGAATCTCTAAAAATCACTGAGAATCTCTAAAAATCACTGAGAATCTCTAAAAATCACGGAGAATCTCTAAAAATCACGGAGAATCTCTAAAAATCACTGAGAATCTCTAAAAATCACTGAGAATCTCTAAAAATCACGGAGAATCTCTAAAAATCACTGAGAATCCCCATGAGTCACTGGGAATCTCTAAGAGTCACTAGAAAGCTCCAAGAGTCACTGAGAATCTCCAAGAGTCACTGAGAATACTGCACTTGATAAGCCAAGGATTACTGCACTTGATAAACGAAGTATTATGTATACATTCTCCTCCTTTTCCATAGACATTTGGAAAAAGGAGGAGAAAATATTTAACCTACTGAAAGCAAAATACGCATCAATATCCAGTACAGTTAGTCTATGGCACAAGCTATGTGACTGACTGGCTAAAGTGTTATAAATCGTCTACCTAGATGGAGCACTGAGCAGTCCATCCATTTGCATATATAATAGAACCATGGAAGACGACTTAGATCTAGTGCTACGATATTTTGAAAGTAAAGAATCCGCTGCAACGAATCCTGCTGCTGGTAGTGATCGATTCGCTACGGTCTCGACTGACGAAATACAAGGGAAGCTGGACGCTGCTATCCCACCAAATACGCGAAGGAAGGAACTATGGGCTGTAAGAATTTTTGACCAGTGGTTTGAGCAGCGACACAATCGAATTCTACATGGATTCTACAAGTACTCTACACCGTGCTGGCTTTGCTAGAGAGGACATCGCTCGTGTTACAGGACACTCTTCGACAGCTATTGAGCGCTATATTCAGTTTGACGTACAAGACCATGTTAAAGTATCGCATGCTCTTCAATCTGGTGGTCAGTCATCAAGTCTGTCTATTGACACCGAGCCTGAACGCTCTGTTGAAGCTATGGAACAAAGTAACGTAGTGACCGCTAATCCTGCAAAGAAAATGACGCTTAACATCAATGGTAACACCAACACCGTTGAAATCGTTTTTGAGTGAGTGCTTACAAGACGCTTCTAAATCTTACTATTTGAACTTCCTGTTGTTGGTTTACATTTGTTAAATACAACTGTTTATAGCAGGACTGAGAACTATTTCTCAGGCCTCGTTTGGGGACTGAGAAATGGTTCTCAGTCCTCCTACAACCGATAAATTACCATAGAAGTTGTTGTTCCTCGGGAAAAGGATGAGACTGCGAAAGAGGCGAGAAATGCACTTTCTGTAGGTTAATGCACTTGATAAGCCAAAGATTATTGCACTTGATAAACCAAGTATTATTGCACTTGATAAACCAAGGATTATTGCACTTGATAAACCAAGGATTATTGCACTTGATAAGCCAAGGATTATTGCACTTGCTAAGCCAAAGATTATTGCACTTGATAAACCAAGGATTATTGCACTTGATAAACCAAGGATTATTGCACTTGATAAGCCAAGGATTACTGCACTTGATAAACCAAGGATTATTGCACTTGATAAGCCAAGGATTATTGCACTTGATAAACCAAGGATTATTGCACTTGATAAGCCAAGGATTATTGCACTTGCTAAGCCAAAGATTATTGCACTTGATAAGCCAAGGATTATTGCACTTGATAAACCAATGATTATTGCATTTGATAAGCCAAGGATTATTGCGCTTGATAAACCAAGGATTATTGCACTTGCTAAGCCAAAGATTATTGCACTTGATAAACCAAGGATTATTGCGCTTGCTAAGCCAAGGATTATTGCGCTTGCTAAGCCAAGGATTATTGCGCTTGATAAACCAAGGATTATTGCACTTGCTAAGCCAAGGATTATTGCACTTGATAAACCAAGGATTATTGCGCTTGCTAAGCCAAGGATTATTGCGCTTGATAAGCCAAGGATTATTGCACTTGATAAACCAAGGATTATTGCGCTTGCTAAGCCAAGGATTATTGCGCTTGATAAGCCAAGGATTATTGCACTTGATAAGCCAAGGATTACTGCACCTGATAAGCCAAGGATTATTGCACTAGATTTGAAAGGATTATTGCACTAGCTGAGAAGCTGATTATTGCGCTCGTTGAGACGTGGATCGTTGCACAACCTGAGAAAGCAATAATTGCATTAGCGGAGGTAACATTTGCACTAGCTACTT
Source organism: Macrostomum lignano (assembly GCA_002269645.1). Taxonomy (NCBI): domain Eukaryota; kingdom Metazoa; phylum Platyhelminthes; family Macrostomidae; genus Macrostomum; species Macrostomum lignano. Next base: position 50,844 of record NIVC01000187.1, on the reverse strand, counting down.
GCTGTTTCGTGGATGCTTGCTATCTGGAGGATGCTTGCTCTCGAGGGGGAGGGGGGGGTACGAGCTACTTGCTATTTGGGAGGGGGTACGGGCTACATGTATGGGATTCTTTCTGTCCAGGGATGCTTGCTATCTGCAGGATGCTTGCTATCTGCAGGATGCTTGCTATCTGCAGGATGCTTCTTTAATATCTGGGGGAGTGCATGCTATCTGCAGGATGTTTGCTATCTGGGTGGATGCTTCTATCTGGGGGATGCTTGCTATCTGCAGGATGCTTGCGATCTGGGTGGATGCTTCTATAATATCTGGGGGGGGGGGTGCTTGCTATCTGCAGATGCTTGCTATCTGCGGTGATGCTTGCTGTCTTGGGAATATTTTCTATTTAGGGGGAGCTATATTTTGTTGTTGTCTGTTTGTTAATTTTAGAGAAAAAGTGATTCATAGCAAACATCTTTGTCCGTGTCAATTTTACACGAATGTGATTTTTAAAAGTGAAGAAGGAATTGGTTCTTAAGAAAATGTGCTTTTTTAATTGTTTTCAATGAACTATTTTTGCTCCTTGCTTATTGGGCGCCCCGAAGGGGGCCACACTAGATTGCTAGTAGACTCTCTAAGAGTCACTAAAAAGCTCCAAGAGTCACTACATTATCAGAAATTGTAAAATCTTACTTATCTTTCAGTAAATTTCCGAAAGCAAAACATGCAGAAAAACTGGCATCTGCAAGGTGATCCAAAGGACCAACAATCAAAACAACATTGTGCGCGTATATACTTCATTGACAAAATCTTATTAAGCCTTGTACGACAGCAAAATTCGATATGCAAAGTTTTACTGCAACAAAGAACAGACATTGTGGAAGGTGCTGACTAATTAAAAAAACACAAAAATAACAGGAAACATCGTGTGAGTGTGCAAAGGTGCCAAACTCTGTCGACAGCCAGGAATAGTTTGATACAATTATTGACGCTGCTGGCCAACGTCATCAATGTTACCAAAGTCTATAAGCTCTGAAATTCGCTACTAAACCTGCTTAACCTCAATTACGTGTAGTAACTTTCGCTCGCAGAAATTTAAATAACGATCGATGCATGGAGCTGAATAGAGAAAAAAAATTGACAAGATTCGAGCTCATCCATCAGCGCTCAAACGAATCCGTCCTCGTACGGGTAGGTTGCGCTGTCCGAGTCTGTGGAATTGGGACTCACTGCGTGCGTGTGCTGCAGGATGGGCGACGGGCCTTCTCGGAAGCACGGCAGTGGCTGCTTCTCTGGCTCCTCTTGTTGCTGCTGCTGCTGCTGTTGTTGTTGTTGTTGATGCCGGCCCCGCTGGGTCACCTGGTCAATGGGCCTACGGGAACGGTCTGACTGCAACATGGCACAGCCAGCCGTCAATGCCCCGCTCACCATAGGACAGGGGCCTTGCACCACCGCGTCGCCGCGTGAGTGTGCAGAGGGCATGTCGGTGAGCCTGCCACCAGGTCCACCAGGGTCAACCCCAGCAGAGGGGCCGGAATTCCAGCTTTCGTGTCCGTGGCCAACGGACCTTCCACCCCACGCCTGACAGTCCAGCACTGGCGGCCAGCCCCGATGGGGTCTAGCCAGTGTCTGGAGCTGCTCGGAGGCTTGCTGGATGTGAGGCTGCTGCTGCTGTTGTTGTTGCTGCTGCATTTCAAGGTGATGCTGGACAAACAGGTGCTTCTGAAGAGGCCGATGACCGTCCTCCATAGCGTCTTCGTCCTTGTCGATTCCGTCAATTTCTGAACTGCGAGATTTGATTAGAATACCTGGATTGGCCAGGGTTGAAGATCGGTGGTCCCTGACTGCTGAGCGGTCATCATTGAGGCTGTCCTCGGCTGACCTGTACAGCTGACCCGGCAGTGCCGTGCGTAGGGTCGTGGAGTTTGAGTCGCCCTCTATTGAGCCGCCTTCTTCTATGATGAAAAATTTTGGTTTGACACAGTTCACCGAATCACCAATCGACCTCATGACCAATCGACCCAATGACCCATCGACCCAATGACCCATCGACCCAATGACCCATCGACCCAATGACCCATCGACCCAATGACCCATCGACCCAATGACCCATCGACCCAATGACCCATCGACCCAATGACCCATCGACCCAATGACCCATCGACCCAATGACCCATCGACCCAATGACCCATCGACCCAATGACCCATCGTCCCAATGACCCATCGACCCAAAGACACATCGACCCAATGACCCATCGACCCAATGACCCATCGTCCCAATGACCCATCGACCCAAAGACACATCGACCCAATGACCCATCGACCCAATGACCCATCGTCCCAATGACCCATCGACCCAAAGACACATCGACCCAATGATCCAACGACTTAATGACTCACTGTGATTGGCATAACTTCCAGCACTGCTCGACGCCTGTTTTTTGTAATGATTTGAGTTCATGGTCAGTTTGCGAACATTTTTCTCAGGCTGAAAAAATATGATGTAGATCTTGGGCGTGAACAAGCAGGCCAAAGCCACCGACGCTGACAGAGAGATGCTGACGCATAGCGTTGTAATTTGCACCTGAAACACAGAGCAGCAACTGACACTCTGGGAGGCTGGAGGATGTAGGAAGCTGGCCCAACAACTGAGGATCTGGGAGGCTGGCCAAGCAACTAATGAGGATCTGGGAGGCTGGCCCAGCAACTGAGGATCTGGGAGGCTGGCCCAGCAACTGAGGATCTGGGAGGCTGGCCCAGCAACTGAGGATCTGGGAGGCTGGCTGTGGTGCAGCCGGCTAGAATTCTCAAGTCTACTCTATAATAAATGGCTATTTTTTTACTAAAGATAAGCACAATGCGACGAAATATCCTCAATACTTGCTACTAATAGTAGGAGCCAGCTACGTCAGAAAGCAGATCAGTTGGTCCGGTACTGCTCACCTCAAAGGACGAGTGCGTACCGAAGAACAGGGGCACGAAGGCCAGCCAGATGATGCAGGTGGTGTACATGGTGAAGCCGATAAACTTGGACTCGTTGAAATTCTCAGGAATCCGCCTGGTCTTGATGGCATAGTAGGTGCACACCATGATGAGGATCATGTTGTAGAACAACGACACCAAAAACGATTTGTCGTCGATTTTGCAGCGCAGAATCGATTCGAGACGCTGCGGATGGTGGATCCTGGTGCCGGGGTGGCTCAGCACCAGCCAGATGAGGGTGCACGCCAGCTGGACGCTGATCAGAGCTCCGGCAATCAGCAGCTGCGACTTCGGCGAGATGAACGGCGGTCGCTTGGCGCTTCTGCTCGCTGCCTCAAAGATTCTGGCGATGCGGTTGGTCTTCGTCAGCAAGCTGGCGTAGATCATGGCGAAGCCGAGACCGATGCCGATGCGCTGCAGGGCGCAGGTGAAGCCGGTCGGCTTGGTGATCAACAGGAAAGTCATCAGGTAGCAGACGAGACATCCCGAGAGCAGCAGGTAGCTCAGTTCTCGGCCGGATGCTTTCACTAGCGGAGTCTCGTTGTAGCGAACAAAGGTGGCGATGATGAAGGAGGTTGATAGAATGCCCATCGTGCTGAGAATGATTGGCACGATTGCGTACCAGCTGGTCCACTGCATGTACTGAACCTGCGGGCGTGGAGCAGCACAGGGTTTGGCTGCGTGTCAGGGACCTGACGAGACCAGGACACTTTGGGTGTCCCAAAAGTTCCAGAAATGTCTGCTCCAGCTCCTCAGTACCTTGACCCATATTTTATGTTTTGTGTGTCAAACTAAAGATAGTTTTTTTTCCTTTTTAATTTTCTTTTTATCTAGTTTTGCGGCCACAGCCGCAAACTAAGACTCATTAGAAATGTTTTCACATATCAGCAGCAAATTGAGCCGCAGACCATAGATATGAGACCATGACCTGCAGAGCAGGCCATCCGCAGTCTTGGGGTTTTTAAGGGTGGTTACACAAGGAAATATGAAGGAAGGTCAGATACTTCCTAGTAGTGTTGTCCATTTTCCATAATCAGTATTTTTGCAAAAATAATTAACTTTGAGTTCGTCAGCAAGATCTGAAAACGTCTATGGATGAAACCAGTAGGATTGCTGATCAGATCTAGTGGTGCCAGCGCGTGTATATTCCATACCAAATGCTTGCTTTTGGCCACAGATTTAAGGATGAGCTCTCTGTTAAGGTACAGAGAGTGAAAGAGAGATACTTTCTAGATCATTTTTTTATTTATTCTTTTTGGTTGTAGCCTACTGGTTAATGCGTCGGACTCACGACTTGAAAGGTCGGGGGTTCGATTCCCGATCCCACTCGGAACAATTTGTGTCCTTGAGCAAGACGCCTAACTCTGCATTGCTTCAGTTCACCCAGCTGTAAAATGGGTGCCAGCAATAGCTGGGGTAATTGAGGCTGTGTGTGTCGACCCCCCAGTCCTTGCCGCGCCCCTAAGGTTGCACATCAGCTAATGTGCAACCAGCTAATTGTGTAATCAATTATACTACTTTTAATCTTTTTAATCCTTCTACTCGTAGATCCCTGCCAGATCCCTATTAGGCGAAACCCAAAATATTTTTCTGACAACGTCACCTGATTATTTCCAACTTCTTCAAAACTCTTTCAGAAACCGCATCAGTTGTTTTTTTTACGGATGCCTGTCGTGAAAAGAAAATCCTAACTAAGAGTTGATGTAGAAAACAATTTCTCTAATTAAAGTTGACTCTAACAACTGTTCATTTGCAGCTCCGCTTCCCCCAGTCGTTTAGCAATGAATAATTGCCTTCCAAAAATTGGAGCATCTTCCTCCGGTTGTCTCCTCCCGTTTTCTTAAGTTTCATTTTATTCTTAGAAACTCTCCATATTTTGGCACAGTTTCCCTTTCGGTGAAGGCTGTTGCGGCCCAAGTCAAAGCCTTCCACTGCCGTCTCCCTCTCACTCCACAACGTCTATTGCCATACGTTTTTGCGGCAAAATGAAACTACAGAAACTTTCCAACAACCCCCCTCGCTCTCCTTTCTGCAGAAAGCTTCTGTTTTCCTAATTTTTTTAGTCGATGATGGCGGGTGGACGGGCGGGCGGGCGGCAATTTAGTCAGTGCGTACTTTCCACTTTTTCATTTTTATAATCTTTCCTTTGCCGGTTGTTTGCCGGCTCATCGTCGCATCGTCGCATCCAAAAATCAGAGTGCTGAGGCGATTCCTGAGCACATAATACAACAAATTGGGAGGGGGGGGGAACAAAGCCAAGAATTCTGCACCCGTGTACATAAGTAAATTTCTACTTGTACATTATTTTCAGAATCAGTGTTGTCGGCGATCGTTTTAGCGCCGCAGGCACTCATTTTAGCGCCGCAGGCACTCATTTTAGCGCCGCAGGCACTCATTTTAGCGCAGCAGACACTCATTTTAGCGCCGCAGATACTCATTTTAGCACCGCAGGCAGTCATTTTAGCGCCGCAGGCACTCATTTTAGCGCCGCAGGCACTCATTTTAGCGCCGCAGGCACTCATTTTAGCGCCGCAGGCACTCATTTTGCACCACAGGCACTCATTTTAGCGCCGCAGGCACTCATTTTAGCGCCGCAGGCAGTCATTTTAGCGCCGCAGGCACTCATTTTAGCGCCGCAGGCACTCATTTTAGCGCCGCAGGCACTCATTTTGCACCACAGGCACTCATTTTAGCACCGCAGGCACTCATTTTAGCGCCACAGGCAACCAGTTTTGTCGCCTTAAAGCAAAGTAACCCTCGCCACGTCAGTTACATGTTTCACGACATCCTGCAGCTTATCCTAAACTAAATCAACCCCAAAGTCATGACCATCCGTGAACCTGACCTAAATCAACCTTTCAGCCTGATCTGAATGGACTCAAGCTTGTCCTAATTCGACCCTGAACCTGACCTTTATATTGTAAATCCGTAATTTCCTGTCACCTCCCTCCCTTACCGGCAGCGGCACGCAAGCATTTCTATCCTCCGTCGGACCCTCGTCATCGGAGCAATCAATACAGGCGTCTCCAGTATCGCTGACTCGCTGATGCGGCTGACAATCGTTGCAAGTCCAGCAGCACTTGTTCTTGTTGTTGCCCTTCTGTGAGTACATCTTTTTCTGGCCGGGACGGCACTCTTCGCTGCACCGGGAGATCGGCATGTCCGTGACTTTGCCAGCCCAGTAGATTGTCTCGTTGATGTCCAGACTGAGTCCCGTCTCCTTGTTCCATTCGCCAACTCGACGATAGTCAAAGTGCCAGCTTTCGCGGTTCTCCCGATAGTTGTAAATAATGTAGGTTCCGATGCCATCGCCCTGTTTGGTGAACTGCACCTTGCGGTTGGCTGAGTCTGGGAAGGAGAGAGCGCGAGAGAGTGACTTGTTGAGCTAGATGTCACTGGCTGAGCTAGATTTGCAGAGTGACTGGGTGAGCTAGATTTGTAGAGTGACTGGCAGAGCTAGATTTGCAGAGTGACTGGCTGAGCTAGATTTGCAGTGACTGGCTGAGCTAGATTTGCAGAGTGACTGGCTGAGCTAGATTTGCAGAGTGACTGGCTGAGCTAGATTTGCAGAGTGACTGGCTGAGCTAGATTTGCAGAGTGACTGGCTGAGCTAGATTGGTAGAGTGACTGGCTGAGCTAGATTGAGAGAGTGACTGGCTGAGCTAGATTGGGAGAGTGACTGGCTGAGCTAGATTGGGAGAGTGACTGGCTGAGCTAGATTGGGAGAGTGACTGGCTGAGCTAGATTGGGAGAGTGACTGGCTGAGCTAGATTGGGAGAGTGACTGGCTGAGCTAGATTGGGAGAGTGACTGGCTGAGCTAGATTGGGAGAGTGACTGGCTGAGCTAAATTGGGAGAGTGACTGGCTGAGCTAGATTTGCAGAGTGACTGGCTGAGCTAGATTTGCAGAGTTACTGGCTGAGCTAAATTGGGAGAGTGACTGGCTGAGCTAGATTTGCAGAGTGACTGGCTGAGCTAGATTTGCAGAGTTACTGGCTGAGCTAAATTGGGAGAATGACTGGCTGAGCTAGATTTGCAGAGTGACTGGCTCAGCTAAATTGGGAGAGTGACTGGCTGAGCTAAATTGGGAGAGTGACTGGCTGAGCTAGATTGGGAGAGTGACTGGCTGAGCTAGATTTGCAGAGTGACTGGCTGAGCTAGATTTTCAGAGTGACTGGCTGAGCTAGATTTGCAGAGTTACTGGCTGAGCTAAATTGGGAGAGTGACTGGCTGAGCTAGATTTGCAGAGTGACTGGCTGAGCTAGATTTGCAGAGTGACTGGCTCAGCTAAATTGGGAGAGTGACTGGCTGAGCTAAATTGGGAGAGTGACTGGCTGAGCTAGATTTGCAGAGTGACTGGCTGAGCTAGATTTGCAGAGTGACTGGCTGAGCTAAATTGGGAGAGTGACTGGCTGAGCTAGATTTGCAGAGTGACTGGCTGAGCTAGATTTGCAGAGTCACTGGCTGAGCTAGATTGGGAGAGTGACTGGCTGAGCTAGATTTTAAGAGTGACTGGCTGAGCTAGATTTTAAGAGTGACTGGCTGAGCTAGATTTGTATCAGATTGAAATATTGGCTTCGACTATTCAGGAGTGACTGAGAAATCTTTTTAGAGTGACTGAGTCGCTTTCGGATGATAGAGTCCTTGGATTTACTAAGGTGGAAGGATTACTTAGAAGCCAATGCTCAAATTGCTGAGCAAATAACAGAACCAGCTAACCACACACACCGACACCCAATGTAGTGTACACCGCCAGTACAAGAGTGACGCGCGGTAGAACTTTTATACCCCCCCAGACAGACTATTAGATTGACGCCATCAACAAACCGCTCTGTTGCGTGAAAAATCCTATCAACATGTAGTAGTGTCGGCCTCCAGGGTTGGCGATAGCCAGTCATAAAGTGAAGATAGGAAGTGTCTCCCCTCTGTGAGGGTCTGTGTGATCCAGGCGAAGCTCGTATCGAACTCTCGCTCCGATTTTGCTACCACCGCCAATTAGCCCCGGCCGCTGACTTCATTTCGAAGGTGTCGGGGGTTGTCGGTGTCGGTGTCGCGGGTTGAGGGGGGCTGCGGCAGAGAGATAATTGCCATGGCTTGCCTCCAGGGCCTTCCCCACCACCCCCGACAAAGAATGTCAAAGAAAAGTATATATTCTTTTCGAAAAGGATTTTTAGTGTGAAATTTCACTTCCGAATGAAAAAATAATTTGTAACAGTCGGTGAGGAGAGGATAATTGTCGACTGCCTGCTATTATTTGGTGCTCAGATTTCATCCGCGCTTATTTTCCCGATGTGTTTTCAAAATGATTTCTAGAAAAGTCTGCTGTCGAAGAAAAGCTGGTAGATGATTTTAACGCATCATTTCTTGATTATTTATTTGCTAAAGTCTATGTTATTTTCATGTCGATGTCATGCCCATGTCATGTTAATGTCTTGTTGATGCCATCTTGATGTCATGTTGATGTCATGTTTATGTCATGTTGATGTCATGTTGATGTCATGTTTATGTCATGTTGATGTCATGTTGATGCCATCTTGATGTCATGTTGATGTCATGTTCATGACATGTTTATGTCATGTTAATGTCATGTTGATACCATCTTGATGTCATGTTGATGTCATGTTTATGTCATGTTGATGTCATGTTGATGTCATGTTCATGACATGTTTATGTCATGTTAATGTCATGTTGATACCATCTTGATGTCATGTTGATGTCATGTTCATGACATGTTTATGTCATGTTAATGTCATGTTGATACCATCTTGATGTCATGTTGATGTCATGTTTATGTCATGTTGATGTCATGTTGATGTCATGTTCATGACAATAGTAAGACAAAACTCAATATTATTTGCGACGCGTTTCGGCTAAAACTAGCCATCTTCAGGCACTATCGAACAGAATTTATTTCAACCTATTTAATTAGCTATTAACAGTATTACAGCTATTAACCTATTAACAGTATTTAATAGGTTGAAATAAATTCTGTTCGATAGTGCCTGAAGATGGCTAGTTTTAGCCGAAACGCGTCGCAAATAATATTGAGTTTTGTCTTACTATTATATGTTCATGACATGTTTATGTCATGTTAATGTCATGTTGATACCATCTTGATGTCATGTTGATGTCATGTTGATGTCATGTTTATGTCATGTTTATGTCATATTTATGTCATGTTAATGTCATGTTGATGTCATGTTTATGTCATATTTATGTCATGTTAATGTCATTTTGATGTCATGTTGATGTCATGTTAATGTCATGTTGATGTCATGTTGATGCCATCTTGATGTCATGTTGATGCCATCTTGATGTCATGTTGATGTCATCTTTATGTCATGTTGATGCCATCTTGATGTCATGTTTATGTCATGTTGATGTAATGTCGATGTAATGTCGATGTAATGTCGATGTCATGTTGATGTCATGTTCATAAATGCACTTTTGTTGACAAAAAGTTGTTGACAATTTAACCTCAGTTGTAGATAAAGGCCAAGCCCTTTTATATGAGATGCAAGGCTCAATGTACTTTTACCAGCTCAAAAGCTTGTCGAAACTCTATAACTAGCTTGTTATAATAATTGCTCAATATTTTGAAACATTTTACCGGTACGCTCGTGGAGCAGATTCTTTCTTCAAAAAAAATTAAACAGAATCCTTTAAAACAGAAGTGTCAGTCTCAGCCAAGAAAGAGTAACCTGGTTCTCAGAAACTTTATATCCGTAATGTAGCTCAAAGGCAATTCTTTTTGAACAAACAGAGTGAGAAAGAGAAAGTGAGTGAGAGAGAGAGATGAGGGTGTGTCAGCTTCATTGGTGATGTAGAAATGCTTGTAGAACGTTGGCTCTACCTGCTACCTAAGCACTCTGCAACCCCGGCCGCACTCTTGTTGCATTGTGTCTTGGCTCCCCTCTACACGTCTTTGCTGGCTCTCACCAGTCTATCCTCCCTATTCATCTTCACTCTCTATCCTCCCTATCTATCCTCCCTCTCTATCCTCCCTATCTAACCTCCCTATCTAACCTCCCTATCTAACCTCCCTATCTAACCTCCCTATCTAGCCTCCCTATCTATCCTCCCTCTCTATCCTCCCTATCTATCCTCCCTATCTAACCTCCCTCTCTATCCTCCCTATCTATCCTCCCTCTCTATCCTCCCTATCTATCCTCCCTCTCTATCCTCCCTATCTATCCTCCCTATCTAACCTCCCTCTCTATCCTCCCTATCTAACCTCCCTCTCTATCCTCCCTATCTATCCTCCCTCTCTATCCTCCCTATCTATCCTCCCTATCTAACCTCCCTCTCTATCCTCCCTATCTAACCTCCCTATCCATCCTCCCTCTCTATCCTCCCTATCTATCCTCCCTATCTAACCTCCCTCTCTATCCTCCCTCTCTATCCTCCCTCTCTATCCTCCCTCTCTATCTTCCCTCTCTATCCTCTCTCTCTATCCTCTCTCTCTATCCTCCCTCTCTATCCCCAACTATCCTCCCTCTCTATCCGTCCCTCATTAACCTCCGTCTCTATCTTTCTTCTCTATCCTCCCCTCTATCCTCTGTCTCGATCGTTTTAACCATGGCTAACCATTCATCCTAAACGCCTCCCCAGTCCCAGCAGCAGCACCTCAAGGCAGCCGCAGTGAACCGCAGCCAACACTAACGCCTTCCTTGCACGCTCGTGCGAGACTTTGGAATGAGATACTTGAACTTTTTTACGTGCCCTCCATTCCATACCTTCGTCCGGGCAACGCTAATTCCAGCTCTTCAGCTCAATAAACTCTGACGAAAAATTCTCTTTTCACACATGGCAAGTGAGAGAGCTCAGGTGAGCTGCGAAGTTGTGAGGCCTCCCAAATCATTGAAGCGAAGCCCCCCCCCAGCAGATACGCTCGTAGATATATGTGCCACAAGTTGTACAGTTAGGCCTCGTAACTACGGGATTCCTCTCTTCGCATTTTCACTCTTCTTGATCAAGTTAGTCTCTCCTTCCTGCCCCCAATCCACTCCACCTGGGGGGGGGGGTACTCAACTAATCAGCAGATAGCCGGTGAACTCTCATTTTGAAGAAATGCTTGCAACTGACTGCAGACGCAATCTATTTAGCGGATGGATATCTTGTTGATGTTATTTGGATGCTTTACATCTCAAAATGTACTTTTCTGAATAGCTGAACATCTCGACGTTCTCAAATCGAACCTTGTTTTGGGTTTTATAATTCCGTAGCTTAAGCAGAAATCCCATGGCAGCGTCCTGACGCGGGCGTCCTGACGCGGGAATCAGTCACATTGAAGCGTCCTGACGCGGGCATCAGTCACATTGAAGCGTCCTGACGCGGGTATCAGTCACATTGAAGCGTCCTGACGCGGGAATCAGTCACATTGAAGCGTCCTGACGCGGGTATCAGTCACATTGAAGCGTCCTGACGCGGGAATCAGTCACATTGAAGCGTCCTGACGCGGGTATCAGTCACATTGAAGCGTCCTGACGCGGGCATCAGTCACATTGAAGCGTCCTGACGCGGGTATCAGTCACATTGAAGCGTCCTGACGCGGGAATCAGTCACATTGAAGCGTCCTGACGCGGGTATCAGTCACATTGAAGCGTCCTGACGCGGGTATCAGTCACATTGAAGCGTCCTGACGCGGGCATCAGTCACATTGAAGCGTCCTGACGCGGGCATCAGTCACGTGGGAGCGTCCTGGCGCGGGAATCAGTCACGTGGGAGCGGCCTGACGCGGGAATCAGTCACATTGAAGCGTCCTGACGCGGGTATCAGTCACATTGAAGCGTCCTGACGCGGGCATCAGTCACATTGAAGCGTCCTGACGCGGGAATCAGTCACGTGGGAGCGTCCTGACGCGGGCATCAGTCACATTGAAGCGTCCTGACGCGGGCATCAGTCACATTGAAGCGTCCTGACGCGGGCATCAGTCACGTAGGAGCGTCCTGGCGCGGACACCAGCACCACCGGATCTCCCTGCGTGACACCACAGCACCAGCTCCCCGATGGCACCTTCCCGTTGAATCCGAATGTCCGCAGCCTCCTAGCTGCAGCTGAGTCAAGGTAGTGTCCTGACGCCCGAGTTTCCGGGATGTTTTGTACTTTTACTGTACCTACCCTGCACACTCCATCGTACTACACATGCCAGAATTCAAAACTACAACAGGATTATTGTTGCGCAACTATTTTAGAGCCTAAATTAGCGTCCAACCGATGCTAAGTTTCGTATTTACGGCCATGTCGAGGACCACTGCAACTGAAATTCTGCTTCAAAGGTCCTTAGAAAGTGCTTCCCTTTATTTCGGCTTCTGCTACACGCAGTGGCGCCGCTGGAACGGCGGTAGCAGGAGTAGCAGCGGCAGCAGTTGTCACAGCCAATCAATCAGTTGGAACAACACGGCCGCTAGGGCGCGAATCTGCGGCCGCCGTCTGCTTAGCGGAGTTGTGATGAAGCTTTGTTTTTTTCCACACTTTCCACACAATTCTTTTCACAGCGTAGCTGCGAGAGGGACTGCCGCGCTCTGCGGGTGCCAAAAGGACTCCTCCTATGGGACGGGGGAAGCTGGCAGCACGCACGGCAGAGAAATGCGCCAAGAAAGAAGGAAAGATCACAGCGGGAGATTAGCTGGGCTCGGGGCGCTGGGGTGGGTGAGGGCCTGGAGATTTGGTCTGGGACCGGTCAGGACCTCAAATACTTGACCTAGCGAGTTCTTGAATCCGAATGTAATCTATCTATCTATCTATCTATCTATCTATCTATCTATCTATCTATCTATCTATCTATTTAAATCCACTGTTTCTTTCTGTGAGGCAGAACGTGCTGCAGAAGATCAGTTTTCTAGCCAGCCTTTCTAATAATGTCATCGGTGCTTTTGAGCTTTTGATATTTGCTTTTTTATACTCTTTCCACTGTTGCTTAGATTAGAACTTGCAGACACAACAAAAGGACTAATAAGACTCTGTTTAATACTCCAACGAGTAAATAGTCAGTGGCATTGGGCTAATTACCAAGCCCTCGGAGCTGTGAACAGAAGCAGTGCATCTGCACTTACAAGTTGACTTCCTGGATCACGAACTTCAGTCAGCCTACTATTAAGATATAAAAGTATAGCTTGAACTCTCAAAGTCTCTTAAAATCCCTAGACCCACAACACACACTTCATAATGGCTCTGCAATTATCCCAGATCTAATATTTTCCAAACAGCTCCGATTAGTTCCCAGGCAACTTATGACTGGGGTGTCACAAAATTAAATGGGAAAATTTAATTTTCTTTGTGCTCTCAATGCCATCCTTAGACAGAACCGAAATGACTGAGCGCTCTTCAAAAAATGATGCGACCCTCTTTCAGACCCAGCTCGAAGCATCACTGACTCTTCTCTGTCGTCACTGCCTCTTTGCTCATCTGCGATTCGGATCTGCTTGATGAAGTTTCTCGCGTGAACGAGTCGGGGGGCACGGCAGAATCGCCCAGTGAAGCGTGATCAGAGTTTTCACGCACTGACTGATCATCGAATTCGCTATGAAGATTTGAGCAGTGTCCATTTTCATGAGACCGTCAAGACGCCCCTTTTTGAACAGCGGCTTTTATATTGTCGACTGTCTTAGAGAGCTCTGAGGAGGTTGAAGCTTCGTTTTTTAGACCGACACACGCGCCTCGTGCGATCCCTGGTTCGATTCCCTGAGCAAACGCATTGGCATTGCAATGGTTTTTCACGCATAAATTTTGAATGAAATGACAAAAATTCACGCGACTGAATTTATTAGAAAGAAGAGATTTATTATGCTCTGGGATTAAAAAGTGTCAGAATTTTCCAAGGTTTGTTTTTGGATGAGCTGGAGGGGTTGAAACCCCCCCCCTACAAAACTAATCATTTTCTAAACACTATATGAACTATTTATGATGGAAGAAGTCCATCAGGGGTGCGTGCTCAGTAGAGTCAGCGAAATGGAAATGGTTGCTGTAGAGAAACTCAAATTTAAGAAAGAAACTCACACGACCTTTGGTGGATTTCCTTCCACCCTAGAAATTCTTTCTCAGGCAAAATTTTCTTGCTTGGTTGATCTTTAAGCTAACCAGTCTAGGCTGAAATCTGCGATTACATCGAGGCGATATTTTCAGTCACCCATTGCTGCTTTCGTTGTAATTCTTCCCAGTCAAAGGAAGCTCAAAACAAGACCTCAACGTAGGCATGTACGTGGAAATTCAGTGAGTATGCTTTGGCTTGAATTCAGTATGTATAAACTATGACTGATTCTATGAGCTATGACTGATTCTATGAGCTATGACTGATTCTATGAGGTATGATTGATTCTATGAGCTATGATTGATTCTATGAGATATGACTGATTCTATGAGCTATGACTGATGCTATGAGCTATGACTGATTCTATGAGCTATGACTGATTCTATGAGCTATGACTGATTCTATGAGCTATGACTGATTCTATGAGCTATGACTGATTCTATGAGCTATGACTGATTCTATGAGCTATGACTGATTCTATGAGCTATGACTGATTCTATGAGCTATGACTGATTATATGAGCTATGACTGATTCTATGAGCTATGATTGATTCTATGAGCTATGACTGATTCTATGAGCTATGATTGATTCTATGAGCTATGACTGATTCTATGAGCTATGATTGATTCTATGAGCTATGACTGATTCTATGAGCTATGACTGATTCTATGAGCTATGACTGATTCTATGAGCTATGATTGATTCTATGAGCTATGATTGATTCTATGAGCTTTGACTGATTCTATGAGCTATGACTGATTCTATGAGCTATGACTGATTCTATGAGCTATGACTGATTCTATGAGCTATGACTGATTCTATGAGCTATGATTGATTCTATGAGCTATGACTGATTCTATGAGCTATGACTGATTCTATGAGCTTTGACTGATTCTATGAGCTATGACTGATTCTATGAGCTATGACTGATTCTATGAGCTATGACTGATTCTATGAGCTTTGACTGATTCTATGAGCTATGACTGATTCTATGAGCTATGACTGATGCTATGAGCTATGACTGATTCTATGAGCTTTGACTGATTCTATGAGCTTTGACTGATTCTATGAGCTATGACTGATTCTATGAGCTATGACTGATTCTATGAGCTATGACTGATTCTATGAGCTATGACTGATTCTATGAGCTATGACTGATTATATGAGCTATGACTGATTCTATGAGCTATGACTGATTCTATGAGCTATGATTGATTCTATGAGCTATGATTGATTCTATGAGCTATGATTGATTCTATGAGCTATGACGGATTTTATGAGCTTTGACTGATTCTATGAGCTATGACTGATTCTATGAGATATGACTGATTCTATGAGCTATGATTGATTCTATGAGCTATGACTGATTCTATGAGCTATGACTGATTCTATGAGCTATGATTGATTCTATGAGCTATGACTGATTCTATGAGCTTTGACTGATTCTATGAGCTATGACTGATTCTATGAGCTATGACTGATTCTATGAGCTATGACTGATTATATGAGCTATGACTGATTATATGAGCTATAACTGATTCAAAGTGCTATGACTTATTCTATGTGCTATGACTCATTCAATGACCAAGCTTATAACTAAGTCAAGGAACAACATAATAAACCTATGGCTGACTTCGTGAGCTAGTAAGCAAGGCTATGAGTTCTCTGAGATAAGTATCGCCTACTTATATCAAATAATTTAAGTCTATTAGGGACTTTTCCACAATCAGCGGAGCTCTAAGGTTTTAACCTTCAAAGTCTCAAGCATTTCTCAATAAATAGGGGAAGCAATTAAATTTCGCTGCGGATTAAGTAAACAGTTTTATGACTGTAGGCGGTTAAATATTTATTGCTAGGCGAGAAAACTCTGCCATAATTTTTTTAGAGAAATCAAGTTAACGCCCTTGAGGTTTGTAGGGCCTTTTCAGAGGCTCATGATACACTCACTGGGAGAATCAGGAAGGGGTAAAGCTAAACAAATCAGTGAGGATTTTTCCCTTTTCTTTCTCTTATCCACGAGGCCCACTGGTCGCTCGCTTCCTAAGCCTCTCCGATGACCCACCCAGCCCACCTGGCGTAGAGACTCAAACTTGAAAAACTCAAGCACAAAATCCAAGAGTTGAGTGCTTTCTCGAGAGGATTGAGACAGAGAGAGAGTTTTAAACCACTTTCGTCAGAGTATCGGACTTCTCGAGGGCTCGTAGTCTGCTAGTGGGGTTTTGCTCGCTTGAGCACTGCGTTACTCAGTTGATTGAGACGATGCAGCTCAGAGTCTGACTCTCGCGCCTCGCAAGACCTATGGCTCCATCAAGGATCAAGGATTCTGTGGAGGGCCAACCCACAAGACACAGAGAGTGTACATGCCTGACCATTAGAAGGTCACAAGCCATCCAAAGAATTTTTGTTTGCTTTTGTGTCTACTTCTTCCTTCTAGATCTCTTATCGTGTCTACTTTTCCCTGCTAGATCTCATATCGTGTCTACTTCTCCCTAGTAGATCTCTTATCGTGTCTACTTCTCCTACTAGATCTCTTATCGTGTCTACTTCTCCCTGCTAGATCTCTAATCGTGTCTACTTCTCCCTACTAGATCTCTTATTGTGTCTACTTCTCCCTGCTAGATCTCATATCGTGTCTACTTCTCCCTGCTAGATCTCTTATCATGCCTACTTCTCCCTGCTAGATCTCTTATCGTGTCTACTTCTCCCTGCTAGATCTCTAATCGTGTCTACTTCTCTCTACTAGATCTCTTATCGTGTCTACTTCTCCCTGCTAGATCTCTAATCGTGTCTACTTCTCCCTGCTAGATCTCTAATCGTGTCTACTTCTCCCTACTAGATCTCTTATCGTGTCTACTTCTCCCTGCTAGATCTCTAATCGTGTCTACTTCTCCCTACTAGATCTCTTATCATGCCTACTTCTCCCTGCTAGATCTCTTATCGTGTCTACTTCTCCCTGCTAGATCTCTTATCGTGTCTACTTCTCTCTGCTAGATCTCATATCGTGTCTACTTCTCCCTGCTAGATCTCCTATGGTGTCTACTTCTGTAAGCTAGATCTCTTATAGTGTCTACTTCTCCCTGCTAGATCTCTTATCGTGTCTACTTCTCTCTGCTAGATCTCATATCGTGTCTACTTCTGTAAGCTAGATCTCATATCATGCCTACTTCTCCCTGCTAGATCCCATATCGTGTCTACTTCTGTAAGCTAGATCTCATATCATACATGCGCAACAGTCGGCCGAGTCGGCCGATCCGGCCGACCGATTTGGCGGCCAACCAAGGAAGTCGCAAAAATGCCTACCCGAAAAAATAACAAAGTAGTAGTACTAAGTAGCTGACGAGGCATTTTGGCGTTATAAGACAGTCATAGTTACTCCTGCCGTTTACCCAAAGTTGCGTTAATTTTGTTTTAGGTTTTTTTTGCATGTAAGTCGCATTTTTGGCCAAAAACTATGTCGCATTTTTGTTAAAACTAAGTCGCATGGCCGACCGAATTTCGGAGGTTGCGCATGTATGTCTCATATCATGCCTACTTCTCCCTGCTAGATCCCATATCATGTCTACTGTGTCGTGCCGCATCTGTTTTCCTGCAGATCCCAGGATCAGCGTATCGCGTTTCACCTTTGCCTGATGAGGCTTCGCAATCGCTTTTTGCTACAAGGCGGAATTCCCAAGAGCACTCGGGTTTCTTGAGCAGCCTAACACGGCTGCATATGCTACACTAACTATCCAGTATATGCTAACCATCATCATGTCTTGTAATGATTCAGGATGATGTATCATGAAAAAATTCCGAGATTCTTTTTGTAAGGTTCAGAAGAATCTTCTTTGTTTTCGAGTTGCTATCCGCGCGCAATATGCGCAGGACAATGAGCGGTTCAGAAAGCAGGGGACAACCGAGTTTGTAATGGAGACGATGAAATTAGGAGCTCCTTAACAGACAGATAGACAGATAGACAGACAGACAGACAGACAGACAGACAGACAGACAGACAGACAGATAGACAGACAGACACCAAGACAGACACTAAGACATAATAAAACAGACAAAGTGTTCAAATTGCTCAAGTTCTGCTCAAACATGCCAAGTAACGCCCAGCCTACCTGCTTCCCAGTCCAAAGCGTAGCAGAAAGGCTCCTTCCCAGAGCGAAGCCAATAGCACCCAATTTTCACTCAGTAATGCTCACACCTATTGCACTTTGCTAAAATTCTTTCTAGCAGCAACTTCATTCCTGACAAGTAGAGTAGAAGAAGTCCATTGTTTGAGCATTGCTGGCAGCCCATGCAGCTCCGCCCCTCAGCGTCCCGCCAGCATGCAGCGTCTCTTCTAGTGCGCCTGAGCAGGACTTCAAGACAACTTCTGGCTTGCAGAAGGAGCTACTAAGCATCCTTTTTCTGCCCCCCCCAGCAGTGGCAGCGCGTGGCTCCAGGGTTCAGCTATGGAGTAGATGTGCGAGGGAGAAGTTGGTATTTTTTGTTGAACAGAGAAGGGCAGCAACTTTTTTACCTGTGGATAGACTGTTCAGTGTTGCGGTGCCAATTTTTTATAGATGAGAACCGCTTTTAAATGGTTCCATGTACGAGCGTATGTGTGGGACAAGTTAGCAGGCTATAGCTCAATCAAGAGCTTCTACCTATTCAGTTGAGTACTAGCCACAATAAACTCTGCTTAACTTGCAATAGAGTCCATTTGGCTAGCAGCAACCCGGATGGCACACAAGCAATCATCCTTTCACCCCTAAGCCGGCACTCACTGACAAAGAAGTTCTCCTCGCTAATCAGCAGCTCGTAGAACTCTTTCCCCGGGAAGCTGCTGATGTTCCTGACGCAGGAGGCGAACAAACCGGATGCCTTGGTGTCGGCGTTGTCAGGCTGTTCCGAGCAAACCATGTCTCGGACCTTTCGTAGCCCGTGAGCGAACGTGTACACAGCGTCGTACACAAATGGCACTTTGGACTCCTGCTTGTACTTCTGGCACAGTTTGGTGTTCAGTCCCGACGTTAGGCTGGAGACATTCGAATGCAGATTCGAATCGTTAGACAGGACGCTGGAAGCTCTGGTGCAGTCGCGAGAATACTCGTCGAAGAACGGGTTGATGAAGCTGTAGTTGGCCGGTCCAAAGTGCCGCACCTGGGTGTGGTTCAGGCTAGTGTAGTACTTGTCGAACTTCGGTATCTCCCCAGCAGAGATCTCCAAGGTGAGGGCGCCGCCAGCGACTCGGGAGTTGTTCATCACTGGTAGGCTGCTCTTGCCCCAGCCGTCGGCGGAGATCCACACAAAATTTTGCGAGACGTTGGCCCGGCGAACGGCGTCGAGGAACTTCTCGGTGTGATCCTCTCTGGTGAACATGACGACCACCCGAGCGCGTGGCAGCTGACTGAGCAGCCTGGCTACAATGGCGTCCAGCTCCTCCTTGGTCGGCTCCAGCTTGATGAGGTGTCGCTCGGCTATGCAGACGCTCAACTTTTCCACCTCGGTCTCGAAGCTCTGAATGCCTCCCTCTCCGTAGTCGCCTTTGCTAAACACGGTTGACACAAAGGTCCAGTTGAAGTGTTTCACAATGTCAGCCAGAGCTTTGGCCTGCTCTGTGTCCGACGGCAGCGTTCGAGCAAAAAATTCGAACCGATTTTTGTCGCTAAGCGTGGCCGAAGTGGAGGCGTAGCTGATCTGCGGTATGGAGAACAGGCGAAGCAGGTTGGCCACCTGAACGGACACCTGGGTGTAGGCTCCGCCGACTACTCCTCGAATCGGCTTCTTGGAATGCTTCCGGCTGCTGGACCGCAGCGCAGGCAGCTGCGTGCCGTTCGGATACTCGCAGACGAACTCGCCGTCGTATTCGTGCGTCAGAGAGTTTTTGACGAATTCGAGCGCTTTCTCCAGAGCGTACGTCTCCTTGGAGCAGGTGTCGTACAGCAGACCGCCTAGGGTGATGGTGTGCTTGCCGTAGTTCAAGAAGCTTCTGTTGTTGTTAATTTCCTGCAAAGTGAAGATCATCGCCTCCATTCGTTGGATGCCGCGATGGCTGTCGATTCGGCCACAGCGGGATTCTCCAGTCTTCGAGCTGCTGTGAATCGGGAACAGGCCGCCAAGGAAGATGTCGCCGTCCAGCACCACCTTGTCGATGTCAGACGATGGCGTCGACATTAAGGCGAGACCGTGCGACAGAAAACACGCGGTCGCCGCTGCGATGATCAATGAACTGACTTCTGTCATGGTCCCCGGACTGAAACTGAGAGTTTGAGCAGCTTCTCAACAATCTCGGCTGAAGTAGGACTCAACGGTCGAATTTTGTTGTCGCTTTTCTGTTGTTGACAATTTCCAGTTCAACAAATTTAATTAAGCAACTCATCAAGCGGAGAGGCGCAGTCAGTCTTTCGGTGCAAGCATCGATTTTTTTGCGGTCGTGTCCTGTCGACTCTTTAATCTACCGCCGTAGTGAGCCGCATGTCCGGCAATTTGAAAGAAGCCGTCCCCCCCCCCCGTTACCGAAGTCGGCAGAAATAGCTGACGGATTCTTTCGACGGCTCCCTAGGGGGTGGAGAAGGGCTAGGGGGCAGAGGGTCGACAGCTCCCCCAGACGGTCAACAGCCAATCACATCTGTTAGCCAATGGACCTCTTGTCTGGCTTAACCCAGCGTGGGCGTTGCCAGAGCGTGCAGACTTTCCTCGGCAATGCTGACATTTTGAAAAAAAGTATTTTGGAATTAAGCCTCGAAATCTACGCGCTATCAAAGAGAACTCAAGCTAAACAGTTGGGCGAAGTGTTGAGCTACCTGACCTCTCTCCCTAACAAGTCTCACTTGTTGCAGTGAATCCCCTATCATTTCCAAGAAATAATCCTTTCAATGCGATTCTTTTTTCTCCAACTTTGAAGTGGGACAAGTCAACCGCCTCTGTTCCCACTCCTTTCCCTTGTCTCCTATACGAGCGTACTCGGCAAGAAGTAAGGAGACCCTGAAGGTGACGGGAGAGCAAAACTTGAACAAAGTAAAGAAAGGTGTCAACAATTTCACAGACCTTTGCAATGTCTTTCCGTATTCCCTCCGGCCCCAACTTCTGCCTTTCGTTGCACTGCGCAGTCTCGTCCTTATTACGAGCTATGATCTGAGATCGCTACTGCTCAGAAATCCTATCTAATATTAAGCTAGCTGCATTTAGCCGGTTCTGCAAGTTCTCTATACAGCTGAGCCAATCAATTTTTGTCGACAAGTTGAAAGAAGACAAAAGAGAAAGAGAGAAAAAAAGAAGAATTTTAAAAACTTTAAATTAAAAAAATGAAAGTCCGGATCAAGTGTTGACGCTTTTGTGGAAGAATTTCTGGCTCTTAGTATTCGTTTCCTTTTGGAGTAAAACTGCGTTGTTTAGGAAGCACTCATTGAAGTGGATTGAAATATCGGAAAGGATTTGACAGAGGGGGGATCAGGGGAGAATGGTGGGTCAAGGGGCGGATCAGGGGAAAATCGTGGGTCAAGGGGCGGATCAGGGGAGAATCGTGGGTCAAAGGGCGGATCCGGGGAAAATCGTGGGTCAAGGGGCGGATCAGGGGAGAATCGTGGGTCAAGGGGCGGATCAGTCGAGAATCATAGGTCAGGATGCGGATCAGTGGAGAATCGTGGGTCAGGATGCGGATCAGTGGAGAATCGTGGGTCAGGATGCGGATCAGTGGAGAATCGTGGGTCAGGATGCGGATCAGTGGAGAATCGTGGGTCAGGATGCGGATCAGTAGAGAATCGTAGGTCATGGGCGGATCAGTGGAGAATGGTGGGTCAGGGGCGGATCAGTGGAGAATGGTGGGTTAGGATGCGGATCAGTGGAGAATCGTGGGTCAGGGGCGGATCAGTAGAGAATCGTGGGTCAGGATGCGGATCAGTAGAGAATCGTGGGTCAGGATGCGGATCAGTGGAGAATCGTGGGTCAGGATGCGGATCAGTGGAGAATCGTGGGTCAGGATGCGGATCAGTAGAGAATCGTGGGTCATGGGCGGATCAGTGGAGAATGGTGGGTCAGGGGCGGATCAGTGGAGAATGGTGGGTTAGGATGCGGATCAGTGGAGAATCGTGGGTCAGGATGCGGATCAGTGGAGAATCATGGGTCAGGGGCGGATCAGTGGAGAATCATGGGTCAGGGGGCGGATCAGTGGAGAATCGTGGGTCAAGGGGCGGATTAGGGGAGAATGGTGGGTCAGGGGCGGATCAGGAGAGAACTATGGGTCAAGGGGCTGATCAGGGTATAATTGTGGGTCAAGGGGCGGATCAGGGAAGAATCATGGGTCAAGGGGCGGATCAGGGAAGAACTATGGGTCAAGGGGCGATTCAGGGAAGAACTATGGGTCAGGGGCGGATCAGTGGAGAATGGGGGGTCAGGGGCGGATCAGTGGAGAATGGTAGGTCAGGGGCGGATCAGTGGAGAATGGTGGGTCAGGGGCGGATCAGTGGAGAATGGTGGGTCAACAGCAAAAGCAAAAACGAATCCCAGAGTCCAAAACTTTACCAGCCAGAACACAATATATATACTAGGCTCCCACTGCCCAAGGCATCTCCTTACAAATCCTAAAGCACCCAAGAGATTTCCCAAGCAGATTTTCTCACGGTAGGGAATTTTCTACACTGCAGACTCTTTCTTGCCAAGATTTTCTTCTAGGCGCGAGACGCTGCAGGAAGGAAGAAGAAAAATTACAACTGTGGAGGAGAGAGAGAGAGAGAGTGAAATCTCCCATCGGATTAGCGATGACAATCGATCGAGAAGAACTCAGTTATCGGCTTGGTGGGCCATGGCTGATTTTCAAACTGCCGGTTCAAAAGGCGTCACAACGAGCAAACCAACAACTGATGTTTTCTTTGCTTTCATTAGCAAAATCGAACAATCCTTAAAATTGTAAAGCTCCCTGCTTTTTCACTCGGGAAGAGTAATTTGCAACCTTTTAATCAAGCTCATCCTGATGCGGAGTAATAGGAGACTGAGTGAGGATCTTTCTTTAATGGATATTTAAATATGATCAGCAGTTTTTTGCTACTAGAAGCTTAAGAAACCGGAGACTGATTAAAAAAAACAGCGCATCATCCGCAGTTTGAGATATGAGATTTGACAAAGCTCGCAAGGTGTCCAATTCTGCTCCCGATTGGTCCTTCGATTGTGAAGGCTGATCGAGATTTCGAGACCTTTTGAGATCTAATTGGGTACTCAAGGGTCTTGATATTTGAGTCTTGAATCTTGGCCATCCATAGATTTTGTTGATGGAGGTAACTGGGGGCTTGGCGATAATTAGATCTACTGTCTATAGATCTGCAGACAGTACATCTAGTGTCTATAGATCTGCAGACAGTATATCTAATGTCTTTAGATCTGCTGTCAGTATATCTAATGTCTATAGATCTGCAGACAGTATATCTAGATTCTATAGATCTGCAGACAGTATATCTAGATTCTATAGATCTGCAGACAGTATATCTAGATTCTATAGATCTGCAGTCAGTATATCTAATGTCTATAGATCTGCAGACAGCATATCTAATGTCTATAGATCTGCAGACTGTATATCTAATGTCTATAGATCTGCAGACAGTATATCTAATGTCTCTAGATCTGCAGATAGTATATCTAGATTCTATAGATCTGCAGACAGTATATCTAGATTCTATAGATCTGCAGTCAGTATATCTAATGTCTATAGATCTGCAGACAGTATATCTAATGTCTATAGATCTGCAGTCAGTATATCCAATGTCTTTAGATCTGCTGTCAGTATATCTATTGTCTATAGATCTGCAGACAGTATATCTAATGTCTATAGATCTGCAGACAGTATATCTAATGTCTATAGATCTGCAGACAGTATATCTAATGTCTATAGATCTGCAGACAGTATATCTAATGTCTATAGATCTGCAGACAGTATATCTAATGTCTATAGATCTGCAGACAGTATATCTAATGTCTATAGATCTGCAGTATGAATATCAACTTTCTATAGATCTGTACTCAACATATATACAACTATGTATCTAGATTCTATAGATCTTGCAGTCTATAGATCTGCAGACAGTATATCTAATGTCTATAGATCTGCAGACAGTATATCTAATGTCTATAGATCTGCAGATAGTATATCTAATGTCTATAGATATGTACTCAATGTATCTAAAGCTCTATATTTGGTCTGTATATCTGCAGTCTTAGATGTATATTAATGTCTGTAGATCTTGATGAATGCAATTTATTAATACTTTTCCGTAAAAGGTCAAAAGCACTATAAATTGCCAAAATAAAAATATGTAAGTTTAATTTGCCATAGTAGAAGTCACGATGCTTGAAAAAACTCCCTGTAACATCATTATAGATTAATCTTATTTATATATTTTTTTCAAACGCACTCTCAGTTTTCAAGTAAAATATAATTATTAATAACAGAACCAAGAAAACATTTGGCCTTCATAAAAAGTTCTGGGGATAAAAACAGGCCACAATAGAAGACTGTGTTATCATTGTCTGCTTAATTCGAATAGCTTTGATAATATAAAAGAACAACAGCCAATACAGAATTCAATTATGTACTCGTATAGATACAGAAAAAAGGTCATAGAAAAGCTTTACGCTCACAACCCAATTTTCCTACGGTCAATTTTCCCCCAGGAAGTCATCCGTCATCCCTGCAGCTCACGCCTTCTCGTTGCCCTCCTGAAAAATCCAAAGCAAACTTGTTTTATTAAATTTTCAAATGGAAATATAAAATAGTAGCATATTCTCATTTTTCTACTTTCAGTAGAGTAGTTTGAAAATGTGTTTTTTTAGAGCTTTATTGCCTCACCGTTTCGCCCTTCTCCTCGGCTGGGGCCGCCGCCGCGGCCGCTTGCTCCTCGTTGGGCGAATTATCCGCCTCCTCTTCGCCACCTTCCTCCACCTGTGAAAAAATCATTTTTAACTCTAATTAAAGCACTGTGAGTAAGTAAGCTACATCGAACCCCCTTAAAAAGTTACCGTAAATTTGTACACCAGCCCCACATTCCAAGGTGTACACCAGCCCCACATTCCAAGGTGTACACCAGCCCCACATTCCAAGGTGTACACCAGCCCCACATTCCAAGGCAGTTTCTCACCCGCTCCAAATTCCAAGGTGTACACCAGCCCCACATTCCAAGGTGTACACCAGCCCCACATTCCAAGGCAGTTTCTCACCCGCTCCAAATTCTGTCTCTCCTCCTCTCCGCCCTGCTCCTCCTCGTTCCCAGCGGACTCAGCTTCCCGCATCGCGTTCTCGCGCTCCTCCTTGCGACGCTCGCGAAGCTTCTTCTCATTTTCGATGGCGGCGAAGAAGTCCTGCTCGGCCTTGGCCATCAGATCTTCGCCTTGCTCCTCGCCGTGTTCCTCTTCATCATCCTTTGAAAGCGAATCAATGAGCAGAATTTGATTATGATAAGGCTTTATGAGCAGGAATTCTAGAACTTGATCGATTTGCACGTGCTTAGAGTACGTTAAACCACAGAGTAATGCACACCAATCCTCTCCTTAGTCCACACAGAATGTACACCAACTCTCACCGCATTCTCTTCCCGGTCCGCATAAAATGTACACCAACCCTCACCCCATTCTCTCTCCCTGGTCCGCATACAATGTACACCAACCCTCACCCCATTCTCTCTCCCCACCTTGCATAGAATGTACACGAACCCTCACCCCATTCTCTTCCCGGTCCGCATAAAATGTACACCAACCCTCACCCCATTCTCTCTCCCTGGTCCGCATACAATGTACACCAACCCTCACCCCATTCTCTCTCCCCACCTTGCATAGAATGTACACGAACCCTCACCCCATTCTCTCTCCCCGGGTCCGCATAGAATGTACACGAACCCTCACCTGGCAATGATGGCAAACAGGCATGCAAATTTTTTTGATAAATGCACATAATAAACAATAGAATTTATCTGCTTTGCATCGATACTACCAGTATGCCAAGCAATAAGCGTACACTATCCGGAACTTTACAAGAAATCCACAGGTACGACAGCAATCTCATTTGTCTTTTATTTTAATTTATTGGATACAAATTATCGAATTTCGTAGCGTATGAAACTCAATGGGCGCTAATTGAGACGAACTACTTGACTCTGACACACTCTGTAAGTAAAGTTTTGTTTTTAAAGCGGTTAAATTATTGTACAGTGGAAAATAGCTCGAAGAAGAGTAGGTGACTGAGTGAGAGATGAGGAAAAGAGGGGGAAGGAGAGAGAAGAAAAGGAGAGAGAGGAAAAGGAGAGAGAGGAAAAGGAGAGAGAGGAAAAGGAGAGAGAGGGAAAGGAAAGAGAGGAAAAGGAGAGAGAGGGAAAGGAAAGAGAGGGAAAGGTGAGAGAGGGAAAGGAAAGAGAGGGAAAGGTGAGAGAGGGAAAGAAGAGAGAGGGAAAGGAGAGAGAAGGAAAGGAGAGAGAGGGAAAGGAGAGAGAGGGAAAGGAGAGAGAGGGAAAGGAGAGAGAGGGAAAGGAGAGAGAGGGAAAGGAGAGAGAGGGAAAGGAGAGAGAGGGAAAGGAAAGAGAGGAAAAGGAGAGAGAGGGAAAGGAAAGAGAGGGAAAGGAGAGAGAGGGAAAGGAGAGAGAAGGAAAGGAGAGAGAGGGAAAGGAGAGAGAGGGAAAGGAGAGAGAGGGAAAGGAGAGAGAGGGAAAGGAGAGAGAGGGAAAGGAGAGAGAGGGAAAGGAGAGAGAGGGAAAGGAGAGAGAGGGAAAGGAGAGAGAGGGAAAGGAGAGAGAGGGAAAGGAGAGAGAGGGAAAGGAGAGAGAAGGAAAGGAGAGAGAAGGAAAGGAGAGAGAGGGAAAGGAGAGAGAAGGAAAGGAGAGAGAGGGAAAGGAGAGAGAAGGAAAGGAAAGAGAGGGAAAGGAGAGAGAGGGAAAGGAGAGAAAGGGAAAGGAGAGAGAGGGAAAGGAGAGAGAGGGAAAGGAGAGAGAGGGAAGGAGAGAGAGGGAAAGGAGAGAGAGGCAGCAGTAGAAGAGGCTGTACATGTAAAGTGTACATATACAATACGCTACCGAGGGGCACCCCATTGGCAAAACGAAAAAAACAGACCAATTAAGACCAAAAAATGACTGAAGTTGACAACTAGGCCTTTAAACACGATTAATAAATCATAAGCATATCAAAGTATTTCAGATTTCAACTTACTCCACCTCCGCCCTTTTTCTCTTTGAGCTTCATCTCCCTGTGCCTCGCCTCCAGAATCTTCTCCCGTCGAGTCTCTCTCTCGAAGATGGTGTTCACCAGGTTGCGCTCGTTGCGGTTCTGCGCGTAGAAGCCTTCGGACAGCTCGACAATGGTGGCGACTCCGCCCTGGCTGCCGCAGGCCATGAGCCGGCCGTGCTCCTGCAGACGGAGGCTCTGCAGCGGCTCATCGCTCACCTGCACAGTGAGGGTCGGGTCGTTCTGCTTGAACAGCAGGTCCCAGACATCCAGGGTGCCGTCTGTCTTGGAGGTGAAGAACACGGCTGGCCGCACGGTGGACCAGCAGCCGTCGGTGAGTCCGCTCTGGTGATACTTGGTCCAAATGATGGCGTTCTCCTTGATGTCCTCTGACCAGATCCGGGTAGTCCAGTCGCCCACTGACATGAAGATCTGACATGAAATTGTGCCAGTTGACGATGCCATAAAAATGACAGGAAATTTACATGAAACAGAGAATATGAAAGTCCTTACACAGCTTCTCTAACATCCAAATTGAAGCTCATCTGACACCCAAATTGTGACTCATTTGGTACCCAAATTGTGGCCTATCTGACACCCCAAGTGTTGCTTATCTGACACCCAAATTGACACTCATCTTATTCCCAAATTGTGGCCTATCTGACACCCGAATTGAGGCTTATCTGACACCCTAATTGAGGCTCATCTGACACCCGAATTGAGGCTCATCTGACACCCGAATTGAGGCTTATCTGACACCCGAATTGAGGCTCATCTGACACCCGAATTGAGGCTTATCTGACACCCGAATTGAGGCTTATCTGACACCCGAATTGAGACTCATCTGACACCCGAATTGAGGCTCATCTGACACCCGAATTGAGGCTCATCTGACACCCGAATTGAGGCTTATCTGACACCCGAATTGAGGCTCATCTGACACCCGAATTGAGGCTCATCTGACACCCGAATTGAGGCTTATCTGACACCCGAATTGAGGCTCATCTGACACCCGAATTGTGGCTTATCTGACACCCGAATTGAGGCTCATCTGACACCCGAATTGTGGCTTATCTGACACCCGAATTGAGGCTCATCTGACACCCGAATTGAGGCTCATCTGACACCCGAATTGAGGCTTATCTGACACCCGAATTGTGACTCATCTGACACCCGAATTGAGGCTCATCTGACACCCGAATTGAGGCTCATCTGACACCCGAATTGAGGCTCATCTGACACCCGAATTGAGGCTCATCTGACACCCGAATTGAGGCTCATCTGACACCCGAATTGAGGCTTATCTGACACCCGAATTGAGGCTCATCTGACACCCGAATTGAGGCTCATCTGACACCCGAATTGAGGCTTATCTGACACCCGAATTGAGGCTTATCTGACACCCGAATTGAGGCTCATCTGACACCCGAATTGAGGCTCATCTGACACCCGAATTGAGGCTCATCTGACACCCGAATTGAGGCTCATCTGACACCCGAATTGAGGCTTATCTGACACCCAAATTGAGACTCATCTTACACCCAAATTATGGCTCATCTGACACCCAAATTGAGACTCATCTTACACCCAAATTATGGCTCATCTGACACCCAAATTGAGGCTCATCTGACACCCAAATTATGGCTCATCTGACACCCAAACTGTGGCTCATCTGACACTCAAATTGAGGCTTATCTGACACCCAAACTGAGGCTCATCTGACACCCAAATTGAGGCTCATCTGACACCCAAATTGAGGCTCATCTGACACCCAAATTGAGACTCATCTTACACCCAAATTATGGCTCATCTGACACCCAAACTGTGGCTCATCTGACACCCAAATTGAGGCTCATCTGACACCCAAATTGAGGCTCATTTGACACCCAAATTGAGGCTCATCTTACACCCAAATTATGGCTCATCTGACACCCAAACTGTGGCTCATCTGACACCCAAATTGAGGCTCATCTGACACCCAAATTGAGGCTCATCTGACACCCAAATTGAGACTCATCTTACACCCAAATTGAGGCTCATCTGACACCCAAACTGTGGCTCATCTGACACTCAAATTGAGGCTCATCTGACACCCAAATTGAGGCTCATCTGACACCCAAATTGAGACTCATCTTACACCCAAATTATGGCTCATCTGACACCCAAACTGTGGCTCATCTGACACCCAAATTGAGGCTCATCTGACACCCAAACTGTGGCTCATCTGACACCCAAATTGAGGCTCATCTGACACCCAAATTGAGGCTCATCTGACACCCAAATTGAGGCTCATCTGACACCCAAATTGAGACTCATCTTACACCCAAATTATGGCTCATCTGACACCCAAACTGTGGCTCATCTGACACCCAAATTGAGGCTCATCTGACACCCAAATTGAGGCTCATTTGACACCCAAATTGAGGCTCATTTGACACCCAAATTGAGGCTCATCTGACACCCAAACTGTGGCTCATCTGACACCCAAACTGAGGCTCATCTGACACCCAAATGGAGGCTCATCTGACACCCAAATTAAAGCTTCTCTGACAGCCCAAAAGCGATGACAAGGCGGCTTTAATGGAGGACAATATTGAACGCAAAAACAAATCGTCAGCAAACCTTGGGGAACTGCGGGTTCCTCTGCAGCGCATACACAGGCCCGATGTGACCCGGGTAGACGGCTACAATCTTATCAGCATCTGTTTTGCCCTTCCTGTTGCAGGAGAAGATCGCACCCTGCTCAGAGCCGGCCATGAACTTTGTTGGAATTGTGGGCTCGTACTCCAGCACGTAGGCGCCCTGCGCCTGAGAGGCGTCCTGCTTCTTTGTTGCATCCAGGTAGAGTTTCTCGATGGGCTCCGCGAACTTCCGGATGTCCCACCAGAGCACCTGAGGTGTTGCGGCGGTTCAGTTGATTTTTGGTGGCACGTTTATGTACGATTCGGCCCTCCGGTCCTTTGAAATTTCACAATATTAATCGGGCGCTCTCAAGGTTTCCGTCTCTTTCCTGTTCACTCTTCTCTTCCCTCTCTCCTCTCGCTCTTCTTCTCTTCCGTCTCCCTCTCTTCCCTCTCTCCTCTCGCTCTTCTTCTCTTCCGTCTCCCTCTCTTCTCTCTCTCCTCTCGCTCTTCTTCTCTTCCGTCTCCCTCTCTTCTCTCTCTCCTCTCGCTCTTCTTCTCTTTCGTCTCCCTCTCTTCTCTCTCTCCTCTCGCTCTTCTTCTCTTCCGTCTCCATCTCTTCTCTCTCTCCTCTCGCTCTTCTTCTCTTTCGTCTCCCTCTCTTCTCTCTCTCCTCTCGCTCTTCTTCTCTTTCGTCTCCCTCTCTTCTCTCTCTCCTCTCGCTCTTCTTCTCTTTCGTCTCCCTCTCTTCTCTCTCTCCTCTCGCTCTTCTTCTCTTTCGTCTCCCTCTCTTCTCTCTCTCCTCTCGCTCTTCTTCTCTTTCGTCTCCCTCTCTTCTCTCTCTCCTCTCGCTCTTCTTCTCTTTCGTCTCCCTCTCTTCTCTCTCTCCTCTCGCTCTTCTTCTCTTTCGTCTCCCTCTCTTCTCTCTCTCCTCTCGCTCTTCTTCTCTTTCGTCTCCCTCTCTTCTCTCTCTCCTCTCGCTCTTCTTCTCTTTCGTCTCCCTCTCTTCTCTCTCTCCTCTCGCTCTTCTTCTCTTTCGTCTCCCTCTCTTTCCTGTCCAATCTCTTCCTTCTTCCTTCACCCCTCTTCCTTCTCTCCCCTCATCCTTCACTCCTCTACCTATTTGTGAGATAAGAAAAAGAGATTATTCTTCTCTAAAAAGAGAAGAATATGCGCCTAACAATTGAAGGTCAAGTCTTTAGAGTATTTGACTGCCACTCACCTGCCCATCCGTCGACACGGAGAAGCACTCGGTGCCAGTTTTGCTCTGATTCCAGATCACCTTCCAAACCGGGTCCCGATGCCCAGTGGACACTTCGCTGGTTTCAATCGGTTGCGAGCCCTTCCGACAGTCCCAGTAAGCCACCTGGCCGTTGTAGCATCCGCCAACCAGGATGTGCGCGTCTTTCGGATTGTACTCGAGGCAAACCAGCGGCGACACGGGCTTGAGCGTCATCTCCGGTGAGTTCGGGTTGATGACGTCCCACACGTAGGACTCGGTGGAGGTGTCCTTCGGCGCCCGTTGAAAGTCGGTGTTGCAGTAGGCGATGGCCAGCTTTGTTGGCCCGTCCGGGTACCAGCTGATGTGGGCAACGCCGCGGTCCTTGTAGGGGTCCTTGAACACGTTGATGGTCTTGGCGGACGGAGGCTCCTCGGAGGCCTGAATCTCTACGTCGCTGAAGTAGTCCTGGTAGATGTCGATGGCATTGTTCTGCTTGATGCAGTGCTCCATCTGGCCGCCGAGAGTCTGCACAGTGCTGATGTACATCTCGTCTTTTTCGACCTTCTTGCGAAACCGAATGACCTGCTCGACCTCCTGCGCGTTGACGTCCTTCGGCCAGCCGCCTTCGGCGTGGTTCAGACCGTGCGAGTCAGTCTCGAACCGCTCGGTGTTGACGTCGTGCTCGCTCATCTCCTGGACGACTTGGACGCCGCGGTCAACCGGGTCGCGCTCGACGAACTCCTTCAAGGCGTCCGGGTTTGGCGCGATGTCCACCAGCAGCTCCGCTGGGCGATCGCTGAAGATGCACTGGCGGCCGAACTCGGCTCGCTTCTTTGTGTAAACATATTGGATCTCCATGGCAACGGCGAAGGTCTCAATCGGTGAGCATCAGGATGGTTTGAGTTGAATTTGTATATATTCAATTGAATTTTAATTTGCAGATGCAGATGCAGAAAACACTTTTTTGCATAGTGCCTATTTAAGAGTAATATTTTTTTCAATAAATTTTATTACATATCTAATGCTACCTGTCTTTATTATGTTAAAAAAACAATTATAAAAACATTTTCATGCAGTGATTTTTTATGTTGCTGTGCTATTTTTATGGCTGCAAAAAATCTACTCCTTATCTTTTCATTTCATATTGTAAGTTGCAGGTGTCTAAATTGCTTAAATTGTAATCACTAGGTAAATTTATTAAACTCTTTTTCAACTAGCAAAAGACTGACAAAAGCAATTTTTAAATTACAAAAAACCCATTTATGTTTATGCAGTAGGCCTATATTACATCAACTAGAAACACAAACATTAGTTACAAAATAAGAGTTATTCGGTCAAAAAGGTTTCTAAATTTGTACAAATTGTGTTTTTGTTGTTTGTATAAGTTGTAGAAAAATACAAAAACTTTACCAAAAGTACAAGCTCAATTTTTTTTTTAAATGTGAACCTAATGTCATATTGTCTTCAATTATAAATGACATATCTAAATGTCAAAAACACGGGCAGAAAGAAAAAATAGGACAATATTCATAAGTAATATTGTTATCTCTTACTAATTATGTTTATTTTAAAATTGTGTCTTAATTATATTGATAATTATTTGATAATATATTATCAGCTACAGAGCTACTGCAACATATGACGATACAACATTATCAGCACTGGCCAAAAAGACTTAGCGGTATAGCGACCACGACAAGTTTATCTTCATTTTTAGCAATTCTTTAGTTTTCTTAGTGCTTTACTGAATGTTCGTTTTTTGTTTTGACTTTTTTTAATCTGAAAGGATGAGAATTCACTCTAAAAATTGCCTGCATGCTAAAGTCGAATTTTCCCTTCAGTCTCTTGCAACCGTGGAGACAAAATTGTGTGATTTCAACTTGAAGCTAGAAGCTTTTAGATACAGGTTATTTGAAACAAAAGAGATTAACAGAACACAAACTAGTGACTGAAAACAAACAATTGAGTTTAAAGTATTTAAGTTTGTTATAACGCGTTTTTCTTTTTTTTATCACCGTGGATATATAGTACATTTGTGCATATCATCCTGATATGAGTAAATTAATTGCACTAAACTGCCGCTATCATCTCTGAATTACTTGAAGCCTGAACAAATCTCTTTATTCTTATTTCTATACACGATAGGATATTCAGCAGCATTAGCATGCTTGAACAAAGTGCTTAATAAGAAATCGGCTCTTAAAATAATATCTTCGCATAGCTTAATTATGCGGTAGTAAGGTACATACCCGGTGTAAAAATCGACGTCGAATCGACTTCGAAAATTTTAGGCCGAATCGACGTCGAATGATGTCCCGGTGATTCGACGTCGATTCGAAGTCGAGTTTTTCGGCCTAAATTTCGCGATACTTCCTTGATTTTCGCCTCTGAATGTGCCTCAAAACAAACAAAATTCTTTAAAGAAATAACTTAATTTAAATATTCAATACGAGGGTGACTTCATGTAGTATATCTTTTGAATGCGCGGCATTAAATCAGAACAAAATAACCGCATAAAATGGAACACAAAAGCTGAAATATGGTTTATTTTTAAAGAAACTACGAGCGCAGTAAAGAGAAGCTTTGGTATATAAATTAACAAAACAATTACAACGATTAGAAAAGACAACGCAAAAAGTCGGAAAAACTAAAAACTAAGAAATTTATGATGAATGGACTTTGATATCCAGCGTCTTTGAGAAGCTTATATGAGTAGTAGTTCGTATTTAAAAACGTATCATGATGCAGAAATCTAAGCACTCTTAAAATTCACTCCTCATGTCGCTTTGACGTGGCCCTCACTTTTGAATCTTTCAGCATTCGCTTAATCTTTTGAGTGATTCGCTCCTCAGAAGCTTGCGGAAACGCCTTGGTTACGGCCACTGAAAGCAAATAAATTCACTGCATTTTACACGTAGGCACGCGAGTACTTTTTGTGTGACACCGTTTTAACTGCATGGAAATACAATTACAGGTAAATAGACAGGGGCGTCGCCATGGATTTTATGGTGGGGGGACAAAGCCAAGAATTCTATATGCACATGTACACGACGAAATGCCTACATGTACATTATTTTCAGAATCGGTGTTGTCAGCACTAATTTTAGCACTGCAGACACTTATTTTAGCGCCACAGGCACTCATTTTAGCACTGCAGACACTCATTTTAGCGCCGCAGGCGCTATTTTGTCACCATGCAGCAAAAATTAATAACGGGCCACAAGATGTCCCCCCTGTCCCCCCCCCGTTGGTGACGCCCTGTAAATATATTAGTAGTGCACATTAGTGGTACATTAACGGGTAAATATAAATATACGAAGTACATTTGGAAATGATACGTATAAATTCCTAAGCAAAGGTTTGGCAGGAGCATTAGTTCATAACATTAACTTACAAATGACGATCGGTTCCAAGGTTTTGGCAAATGATAGCTTATTGCCACTTGTTTTTCGTGCTTGCGAATAATCCCTACCAGACCGATTGAAAGCCTGTTGAAACTTTCTTGACAGCAGAAAGTCCATTATTCTTGCTGTGTGGGCTTCAGCAGTGTTGCCACCAAGGCGTCGTAGCTTCGAAATCTGTAAAAGGACGCGCGTTTGAGTCACCTGCAACATCAGTCATTTTTATATGTACCGTACCAAAGAACTTTTTCATGCATGCAGCATAATATTTCGTGATATTTATTTAAAATGATGTTAAACTCATGAAATATGAAGCAATTTTGCGCCCATAAACATTTGATAAAAGTATTGAGACATGAATTGACTTACTATAGCGTTCCGGAAACCAGATTCTTGTAGCTTCCGACAGAAGCTCTGGTATTCAGATACATTTTTCATCGGAAGGTCACCAAGTGAATCATCTATATGTACCAGCAGTGACGGAGACTCAGCGGCGTCAGATGAGGTGGTCGACTGGTTCTTTGAAACCATCTTGATGTCGCGCGGTGGGCGAGTAGATGCACTATTCCTGCAGGAACAAGAACAACGCATGTACGAGTACTTTATCATGAAGTTTCTACAGCAGGATTTCGATTTGCATTATTTACCCGTATATTTACCTCTGTTGGAGTAAAGGTCCAATCCAGCGGAACGGAAGTCTTTCTCCCACTTGCTCACTATTGTTTGTGTCTCCAAATGGAAACGGCCCTGATGATCCCGAGCCGGATGATTCCCGCTTGAAACCGACGAATGTGGCGTGACCCGCAGGTCTCCAGTTAGTTCTCGGAGGAGAGAATCGCCACTGTTGGAGGTTTGTGGGACAACTCCTCCTTTGTGCATGATATTTTGGAAATCAGATGGGCCAGAACTGCACGAAACATGTGGCGGCAAACACGCGCTGTGCTGTTGATTGGGTAACAGGAGCAACGGATCTGGAAGCATAGGTCTGGATTTAGGTGCAGGCTTCCTAGAAACCGGCGCTTCAAATGGGCTCCCAGCAGAATGCACATCGGTTTCATCTGCTGTCTCATCGGATGATGTTGTTCCAAAACGATGTGACGGCACAGATATCCGCTTGAAACTCGAACGATTCACTTGTGATCCTCCTCCCCAGCATCATCCTCCTGCTCAGATATATATACAGTTGGTTCAACACCTTCATCTTCATCCAAGATTGAGCCAAATTGTCTTTCAGCATCCATAGGCCTACTATTAAATTCACGAGTCTCAGAATCCCCTTCTACCTGAATAAAGTCCAGCAGTTTCTTCCGAATTTCCCTGTTGAAATTTCGTGAGGCCATGTTAATCTGAAACAGTAAATTGAATCAGTGAATTAAAACAGTGAACAGTAAATTATTTTGTATAAATAAAAAAATTGGCAATATTGCACAAGAAATTAAAAAGGACTAGTCTGTTATTGATAATGCTTGGTTATTATTTGGCTGTCAATGTGGATGTTTTTTGTACTAAATTTTAAGTGAAAGATTCGATGTAAATGTACACAGTTGTATAAATGATATTATGTATACTCAAAAATAGTATTTCCCAACTGTTTGAAATTCCCTCTATATTTAAAAAAGATGAACTTGACCCTAGCTAATTCAAACATTATGCAGTCTGTACTGCTCAGTAAGAATAATTCAGCAATAGTTTAGAAATGATAATACAGTGTTTGCTTTAAATGGAACATATTACTATAAGTAAAACATTGTCTATATCTACAAAAGCCATTTAAAGTGCAATAAAGTATCAAAGGCACTAAAGTTTATAAAGGATCTATAATAACAAATAGTTAAAGTTTTTATTTTATAGGCCTAGGATCTCATGAATAATCCTAAACTAAAGCCCAAAAATAAAAAATTGGAACTTTACAACTGTAAAGGAAATAAAATTTTATGTTCTACATCATTAGAATTCCATTATATAAGTTGATAGAGTGCTTCTTGATTGGAGACAAATAAACCAAAAACTTGTTTAGCATCACCATGAGCAATTTGGATTAGAAGCCTATATCACTTATTATCATTTCATTAAAGCTTAATAAAAATATTTAAAAAGTTAAGCAAAGTAATAACTGAAGAATTGACATCAATCTAGTTTGGACCCCATAAAAATTGTCATAAAATAATTATGATTTCATAATAAAATCAACAAAAAACAAACAATAAAAATTGTAGCAATTTATCTTATAAATAGCTGAAACAAGAATGCTCACTATATTTAGCACATGCCTATTGGCTCTGTGCTTCAAACAACATGTTAAAAGTGTCTTTTTAAAGTAAGGTTGCTAATGTGACTACAGCTAGTTAATTATAAAGTTGCAAAAATTATAGAGAGAGAAGTTTTTTACTTTTTTTTTACAAAAATGAATGTTGAATAATATGGCTGTTGATTAGAACACCCCATGCATAGATGCTATGACTATAGCGACCAAATGCAATGACTAAAATTTTAGAAAAAGTCAGGAGAGAGCATATCCCAAATGACAAGTTAAAACATAAATAACTTTGTGAAAAAAAATCTGTCGAAAGAACTAAATTAATTTGCTGCTGCATACTGCGAATGCTATTTTAAATTGATTACTTATTCAGAACTGCATCTTATACTTAGAAATTGCAAACCTTTAAGTAACCTTCTAACTACGAGCCTTTTTTGCCCATGCGATCTAATAAGCTGCAAATTTAACGTCATTAATTTAAACTCACACCATTTAGTCTCGTGTGCTGCAAAATAGCTCGAGTAAACATTATTCTAAACAAAAAATTTAAATTAATCTGTTACTAAAAGTACTGCCGTTACGGTCAAGTTCATATTTACAAGAGTAAATTTAATTTGTTAAAACTGTTGATGCAACTCAAATCGAAGTCGAATTTTCGACTTCTATTCGGCATCTACGTCAATTCGACTTTAGAAGAAAAATCGACTTCGAATCGACTTCGAATCGACGTCGAATTTTACACCGGGTATATATGTAAAACTGCATGTACATGTAAATATAATATCATGGCGGGACCACATGCTTTGAGAATTTGCAACTTTGCAACTCTGCCACTCTGCAACTTTGAGAATAGATTAATATAAAACTTCACTTGATTTATACACCAAGACCGATTTTTTGTTGATTGCAAACTTTTTAATTTTCTATTTTTTTGTCGATCGTCTCCATTTTTGCCAATTAACCAATTACTCGATCATACACAGTGCATATTTTCTTAAACGGGCACGAGGATTACACAAGGTGCGATCCATATCGAGAAATAACAATTATGGAGCAAATAATAAAAAGTACAAACGCCACAAATAAAGCCACATGCACTCGCTCTTGGGACATTTAGCCAATAAGGACTGCAATCATACATTTAACGGTACCGGTACACTCGCTTGATGTGCAATTTATATTATTGCATTTGTAATTTAAATTACATTACGAGTTGCATAAACTCAGTGCTTTGTCCTTCAATCAAATCCCGGGTGACCACTACCTCCAATATACATGCCTAAACATTTATAAAAGCATAAAGCCGATAATTGTAGTCCGACTTGCTGCATGAATTCGTAA
The DNA here is from genome assembly GCA_002269645.1 of Macrostomum lignano. NCBI lineage: Eukaryota > Metazoa > Platyhelminthes > Macrostomidae > Macrostomum > Macrostomum lignano. The sequence continues at coordinate 12,853 of NIVC01000187.1, read as the reverse complement.
AACTCGTAACAAAAACTTTTGTACTTTAGTGTCACAACATCAACAAGCTATAGTGTCTTCACTACGGATACGTATCATATTCCCCATTTGTCTAGTGTCTATGGCAATAATTACCCAGTGGAAAAGGGTACGTTGATCCAACGGTGTTCCAACGGAAGCTGGTTGGAAAACCGTTGGGTGAAAATATGCTTGCCGAGCTGTACGAAATAAGGAAGCATTCTAGAATATTCTAGAAGGGGAATACACCCCGGATTCGCCTATATTAAAATAGAATAGATATGGATTTAGTAATTGGCAATAGCACGCTAACTGCAACGCATCTATCTTAACAGAGAAAACGTGTGCTCGTTAATTACTGTGCTTCAGTGCTGATTTTCAGTGCTGTGACACTCACATTGAGGCTAATTGCAAAGCATTCTGTATTAATTGAACATGGGCTGGACAAATTATACAGCAATTAAGGTTAGAATTACTACACAAAAGCAACAATTATAATTATTTTAAATTCTTCAATGATCCCAGCCAATGCAGAAATTGGCATTCATTTTGGCGCCGAAGGCAGGCACTCATTTTGGCGCCGAAGGCAGGCACTCATTTTGGCGACGCAGTCAGGCACTCATTTTGGCGCCGCAGACACTCATTTTGGCGCCGCAGGCAATAAAAAGTCATTTTGGCGCCGCAGGCAGGCACTCATTTTGGCGCCGCAGACACTCATTTTGGCGCCGCAGGCAGGCACTCATTTTGGCGCCGCAGGCACTCATTTTGGCGCCGCAGGCAATAAAAACTCATTTTGGCACCGAAGGCAGGCACTCATTTTGGCGCCGCAGGCAATAAAAACTCATTTTGGCACCGAAGGCAGGCACTCATTTTGGCGCCGCAGGCACTCATTTTGGCGCCGCAGGCAATAAAAACTCATTTTGGCGCCGCAGGTAATAAAAACTCATTTTGGCGCCGCAGGCACTCATTTTGGCGCCGCAGGCAATAAAAACTCATTTTGGCGCCGCAGGCAATAAAAAGTCATTTTGGCGCCGCAGGCAGGCACTCATTTTGGCGCCGCAGGCAATAAAAACTCAGGTGTCATTAGGTGCATGACTAGTAGGTCCAGCCAAGAGTAACAAACCCCGCTCTCTCAAAACTATAGATCATCTTAATCCCGTATACATGTACTTCTAGCATTTTAGCGAATTCGTTTAAAACTTATAAATGAAAGAAATAAGACAAAATATTTTTTTTGTGTGTAGCTAAAAAAGTTACGCGATAAATTCGTACTAAATAAAGCGTTTATTTCCGAGGTGGAGTTATCGGCATTCTGAAACGGAAAGTAGTATTTTGCCAGTGTTTTTTATTGAACCAAAGACTATCATTCGTTGGTGTTCGTTTTTATCGGCGGATTCTGCATTTAAAAATTATAGTATTTTTTATTTATCCAGCTGGAAATTCAGAAAGCAGAGCAGTTGAGCAGCCAGAGTAGGCAGGCAGCTAAACTGGTGGCGGCTGCAGGCGAGACGCTGCCTTTTCTGCTGGCCGAGTTGCACTTTTCAGAAGTGCACGCGCTGCACGTGATCGAGAAAGACTTGGCAGGAAGAGGTACGTTAAAACTACAATCTCCACAAAATCCACCAGCCTGTAAAAATGAGGTAAATAACAGTCTACAGTACTGTACTAAGTGTTCAGGAAAACTGTCAGACTCAGAAGCATGTAGCTGACTCACGAAATATTTGCCATCTTTATAGCCGTGCATTCGCTTACAGTGTTTTATTTCTTCATGCTTCTCAAGCTTTGCTACACCTTTTATTTTTTTTAGTGCTTCATTGCAGTCAAAAGCTTCAGGGGTCCCATCCTTCTCAGCGTCGTATTCATAGCACTTTATACTGTTGGTCACGGCTGTAAAAGACAAATTAATAAATAGCAAATTACACCAGTAAGTGTACACATGTACATGTAAATGCAATAAAATGTAACAATGCACATTTTTTCATAATTGTCAGAATGCTATTAAATTAGCTTACCAATACACGCAAAAAATAGGATGCCAATAGCGCCAAGTCTGAAGACGTTAAGTGGCATATTGTATTAATCCGGACGACGAATCTGTGATCTTGATTTGAGTTTTAGAGCTTCTTCGCGGTAAGGCAAAATATCGACTCTTGTTTCTGTGTGTGGGCTCTCGAATAGAGAGCAGTTAAACCTCTCAAATCGAAGCCTGTTTTTTGTTTCTAACTCGCCACAGTCTATGGCATTAACTGTTGCATATGCGTCAACGCAAGGAGTTCTATAATTATAAAGGGTTCTAAAGGGTTGCTAATTATAGAACTCCTTGGTCAACGGGAGTGGAAACAAGTTTTTGCACTTTTATCTCACAATCGGGCCCACGCAAAGAATGAAGCGGCATGCTAAAAGTTCAATGCAGACGACCACAGATAATAAAACAATGGAGCAAATAAATTTTTGACATACGCTCGTACGCTCGTGCAATAGTCTATGGCCGCTGCGCCCAAATGCCGCCTCCCTCATCCCTTCCTATATACAAGTGTCCTAGCTTCATAATCTTGTTACAAGCCCCGCTAACATTAATGTGGTCCTAAAGCCAAATAAACAAGCAAAGCAAGATACGAGCTTCGTTATTCATCAAGCACTAGAGCTGCCATCAGAGCATCACAATTTTGTTTGAGGCTTACTCGCAAGTTAAGCAGAGATGGCAACGGTTAGTACGCAGATACACTGTAATTACAGCTACATGTAGATCGAGAGGGCAATTAAGGGTGGCATTGCTTCAAAATGGCAGGCAAATGTACTTGCTGCCCCTGGTGCTGGCGCCCCTGATGCTGGCGCCCCTGGTGCTGGCGCCCCTGGTGCTGGCGCTCCTGGTGCTGGCGCCCCTGGTGCTAAAGTACCTGGGTCTCATATTTCCTTTGTCGAATTCCTGTCGGACCTAGCTAAACGCAGAGCTGAATGCCAAGGGTACACAGAGGAAAGACTATCGTCATTCACTCTGACAGCCAAGCGGCTTTACAACAGGCCCTTTGCCACACCACAACGAACTCCCGGCGGACAGTCGCCAACTGCGTCCGGCAGCTCAACCTCCTGGCCAGTAGCAATACTGTTGGGCTGAAGTGGATCCCAGGGCACGCAGGGTTTCCTGAAAAAGAGCTGGCAGACACCCTCGCTGAAAAGGTTGTCTTTTTCCTTGGTCCTGAACCCCTGGTCCCTGATCCCTTCTACGGTCATCAATCGTCAGATCGATGACTGGGCTGATTCCCATTCACAGGGACGAATGGGAGGGCACCTCGTGTCGCAGTTCCGTGCTCCTCTTGCAGGCTCAGAAACGTCCTTCTCGGGATATTCGAGTCGCCCTCAGGCCAAAACCCTAAGCTACCATGCTAAGCTACCATCAACAGCAGATGACAAAGGGGAGATGGGGTCTGCTAAGCTACCATCAGCAGAAATTGACAGAGGGGAGATGGGGTCTGCTAAGCTACCATCAGCAGCAGATGACAAAGGGGAGATGGGGTCTGCTAAGCTACCATCAACAGCAGATGACAGAGGGGAGATGGGGTCTGCTAAGCTACCATCAACAGCAGATGACAGAGGGGAGATGGGGTCTGCTAAGCTACCATCAACAGCAGATGACAGAGGGGAGATGGGGTCTGCTAAGCTACCATCAACAGCAGATGACAGAGGGGAGATGGGGTCTGCTAAGCTACCATCAGCAGCAAATGACAGAGGGGAGATGGGGGTCTGCTAAGCTACCATCAACAGCAGATGACAGAGGGGAGATGGGGTCTGCTAAGCTACCATCAACAGCAGATGACAGAGGGGAGATGGGGTCTGCTAAGCTACCATCAACAGCAGATGACAGAGGGGAGATGGGGTCTGCTAAGCTACCATCAACAGCAGATGACAGAGGGGAGATGGGGTCTGCTAAGCTACCATCAACAGCAGATGACAGAGGGGAGATGGGGTCTGCTAAGCTACCATCAACAGCAGATGACAGAGGGGAGATGGGGTCTGCTAAGCTACCATCAACAGCAGATGACAGAGGGGAGATGGGGTCTGCTAAGCTACCATCAACAGCAGATGACAGAGGGGAGATGGGGTCTGCTAAGCTACCATCAGCAGCAGATGACAGAGGGGAGATGGGGTCTGCTAAGCTACCATCAACAGCAGATGACAGAGGGGAGATGGGGTCTGCTAAGCTACCATCAACAGCAGATGACAGAGGGGAGATGGGGTCTGCTAAGCTACCATCAACAGCAGATGACAGAGGGGAGATGGGGTCTGCTAAGCTACCATCAACAGCAGATGACAGAGGGGAGATGGGGTCTGCTAAGCTACCATCAACAGCAGATGACAAAGGGGAGATGGGGTCTGCTAAGCTACCATCAACAGCAGATGACAGAGGGGAGATGGGGTCTGCTAAGCTACCATCAGCAGCAGATGACAGAGGGGAGATGGGGTCTGCTAAGCTACCATCAACAGCAGATGACAGAGGGGAGATGGGGTCTGCTAAGCTACCATCAACAGCAGATGACAGAGGGGAGATGGGGTCTGCTAAGCTACCATCAGCAGCAGATGACAGAGGGGAGATGGGGTCTGCTAAGCTACCATCAACAGCAGATGACAGAGGGGAGATGGGGTCTGCTAAGCTACCATCAACAGCAGATGACAGAGGGGAGATGGGGTCTGCTAAGCTACCATCAACAGCAGATGACAGAGGGGAGATGGGGTCTGCTAAGCTACCATCAACAGCAGATGACAGAGGGGAGATGGGGTCTGCTAAGCTACCATCAACAGCAGATGACAAAGGGGAGATGGGGTCTGCTAAGCTACCATCAGCAGCAAATGACAGAGGGGAGATGGGGGTCTGCTAAGCTACCATCAACAGCAGATGACAGAGGGGAGATGGGGTCTGCTAAGCTACCATCAACAGCAGATGACAGAGGGGAGATGGGGTCTGCTAAGCTACCATCAACAGCAGATGACAAAGGGGAGATGGGGTCTGCTAAGATCGAAGAAGATCAGTAATTGTCAATACACCTCAACAACGCATCTATCTTAACAAAGAATTGTTTTTAGGGGGATCCTTGTATCATTTTGGATTGATTTTTTGGGGTCCAAAAAATAAGCAAAATAGCTGCACGCTTCCAATGTCCTTGGCCAAATCACACTGCACAAAAAAACTTTATTTAACATTGATCGTTATTATAGTAATTAGTTAATGTTATTGTTACAGTAACTATTACACTATATTAACAGGAAAAGGACAAGAAAACTTCAATAAAAACCCAAGCGAGCCAGATCCATATCAAATTCAATACTCAGACTCAAGGCATTCTATTGAAGATAAGGTTTTTCTGAAACGTTTGATCCTCGATGATATTAATCCCACGGACACTAAGTAGATAGCGGAATAGACCAGCTCAAGCGGTAATCAATGAAACAGGTTCATTCGATTCGTTCCTGGAGTTCCTTCACATCTAATTGAGCCATATCTTCCAACATGCTCTCAACATGACTTTCCTAGCTCTAATAATTCAGTAGTATACTCCAGTAACAGTAGCTTTTTTAATAGATTGGTCTACAACTTATAAATGAAAGAAATAAGACGAAAAGTTCTTTTTTTTGAGTTCAGTTAAAAAGTTACCCGATAAATTCGTAAAACTGAAGCGTTTATTTTTGAGTGGAGTTTTAATAAGCTTTGTTGATCTGCATTCCTAAACAAACAAAAGTTTTCCAGTGCTTTTTATTGAGCCGATGCTACCATTTATAGGCTTGTAGTTTGTTTTTTTTGGTGGATTCTGCATTGAAAAGAAGAAGAATTTTCAATCCGGCAAAAAATTTAGAAAGCAATGAAGCTGAGCAGCCAGAGTAGACAGGCAGCCAAACTGATGGTGGCTGCAGGCGAGACGCTGCCTTTTCTGCTGGCAGAGTTGCACTCGTCAGAAGTGCAGGAGCTGCACGTGACCGAGGCAGTCTTGATGCCACCAGGAATCGATCCGCAATGTCCACAAGTTCCGTAAACCTGAAAAATTAGTTCAATGACTGTTAGCTGGAGTCTTCTTCAGTACTAAAGTGCTTAGGTTAGGAAATCTGTTCAGACTCAGTGTCGCGCAGTTGACTCACGAAATATTTGCCATCCGCATAGCCGTGCATTCGCGCACAGTGCTTAAAGGTATTTTGGTTAGTATTGAAGTTCATATTTGGAAACATAGAATTTAGTGTTTGTTGGCTATTTTTTAATCCCCCATTGCAGTCAACAGTTGTAGAGGTGTCCGTCTTGTCACCAGGACCGTATTGATAGCACTTTATACTGTTTGTCACAACTGTAACAGACAAATTTATAAATAGCAAATTGCACTGAGTGTATAAATACAAAGTACAAGTGCCCAATAGAAAAATGCTTCATTAGCTTACCTATGCACGCAAGCAATATGATGGCAGTAGCCGAAAAACTGAAGACGTTAAGTGGCATTATTTAATTTGGCCGAGAAGTCCGTTCAGTGGAGTTTATGATTTATGACTCGTTGGTATAAAAAATATCGGTTATTTTTCACTAAGCTATAGAACTCCTTAGAAGCTATAGAATTATAGAACTCCTTGACTAAGCTAAGTCTCACTTAGACTTTTTTTCTAACAATCTGAGACTGTATAGCAAAAATGCGTCATAGTCTATGGCCAATCCTCGCTTCAGCCGAGCATTTTGGGCACGCCTAGCAAGGAAAATGAGAATTTGAAGACGTTTTAAAAAAACATTATTGGAGAACAACAGCAATGCTTAAAATTTAGTTTTGCTTTCGGAATAACGGATATATATGTATTAAAGATTTTGTTCTTTTTTGCAGCGCTGAATGTGGTTACGCCATAGACAAATGCGGTTACGTCGTGAAAAAAACCCGTCCTGTAAAAGTGCACTGCAAAATGAAAAAAATAGATTGATAAAATTGTGAGTACATCTCTGATAAAACACACATTGCTTTCTTGGGAATTCAAGAGTCCCAGGATTGACACTTTGGAAATTCTGCTTTGTCCTCTGTCCTTCTGGAATTGTCTGACACTTTCATCTGACGGAATTGTCTGACACTTTTATCTGACGGAATTGTCTGACACTTTCATCTGACGGAATTGTCTGACACTTTTATCTGACGGAATTGTCTGACACTTTCATCTGACAATTGTTTTGATACTTGTATCTGATGGTTTTTCTGAAACTTATAATAACAATATTTGATTACACCTGCCCAATGGCCAGATGTACAGCCGACAGCTCAGCCGCAAGTAGAAGGCATGAGGGGGCTTCTGGGACAAAATTTTTCACCTCTTCCATAATCCCATTAAATCCATCCATATTATCCCTGACAGAATCAGAAAAAAAGGGGGGTCGCACTCGCTCACAAAACGTCCTCCATAATCCCATTAAATCCATCCATATTATCCCCGACAGAATCATGAAAAAGTGGAGGGGTCGCACTTGCTCCGAAAACTTCGAAGATAATCGTATTAAATCCATCCATATTATCCCTGACAGAATCAGAGCATAACAGATGTCCACTAACACCTGTTATGCTCATTGACACCGACATCCACCCATAGCATCTTCGAAACAATCAGAAAATAATCTGCATTCTTCTCCCCACATTCAATCCGCAACGTGCTACCACATCCCTAAGACTTTAAATCATCAGCGCAGGGTCCTCACCCTTTAAAAAAAATTAAATTTTCTCTAAAAATGTTTCCAGTTGTCTCTCCAGGTTCTTATTACAAAACGCACGAGCCTAATTACAAATCCAAGTACCGATGCAAACTTGAATGCAGCGAGTACATGAGAAAATATTGGCCCAGCGTTGATATCAATGTCCCTAATATTAATCAAGCTCTCCAAAGACATTGGTTTCATAAGTACGGAGTAACCTACGTAAAAGATTACGACAGCTACTATAACTTTGCAGAAATCATTAGGCAATTGTAATTTTTTCTTACATTCTCTCAATGATTAACGTCAATACAAACTCTTCACCGTTGAAATCAACACCCATCCCATCTTCAGTCTCAAACTGTAGCACAATCTCGTGAATCTCCTTATTACTCAATACAACTCTTTTCACTGGATTTGGTTTCTCTACCACCATCTGTCCTCCAGCAACAGAAGAAATCGAAAAGCAAACACAAAAGCTTACTAAAAAACATACTGAGTTCATTTATTCACAAGTATATTTACATAAAACAAAGGAAAGGAAAGGAGGAAAGAGCAGATCTGAAGGCTGCGTACGGCTGTTCAGTCCAAGGACTGGGGGAGTCGCCACACACCCCCAATTACCCCAGCTAATGCTGGTCCGCGACGCGCAAGCTTAGTTGCAAGGCTGGAAATGAATAAGGTAGAGAAAGAACAAGATATTGTAGATCCTCACACAATCCAAAATCGATATTCTTCGGATCCAGAATAATATTGATTTTCCTCCCAGTCATTTTGTGAACAGCACTTTCCTGTATTGTCAGGAATTCCTGTATTGTCAGGAATTGGCACGAGTTTAAAAAAATCCTGGAGATCCAGGAAAATGTTTAGAAGACTACTATGAGTAGCTTACATTGATAAAATCCTGGAAAAAATCCAGTAAAAGACTTTCCTGTATTGTCAGGAATTCCTGTATTGTCAGGAATTCCTGTATTGTCAGGAATTGGCACGAGTTTAAAAAAAAATCCTGGAGATACAGGAAAGTGTTTAGAAGACTACTATGAGTAGCTTACATTGATAAAATCCTGGAAAAAAATCCAGTAAAAGACTTTCCTGTATTGTCAGGAATTCCTGTATTGTCAGGAATTGGCACGAGTTTAAAAAAAATCCTGGAAAAAAAAATCCTGGAGATCCAGGAAAGTGTTTAGAAGATTACTATCAGTAGCTTACATTGATAAAATCCTGGAAAAAATTTGTTGATAACTAAGAAGTGAATCTTCATCAGCAACAAATGATCGGCGAAGTTCGTCAAACACCATTTCGGTTCTCATGGCGTAGTTGTTATCCTGGGTCTCCATGGCCGCTCTTGAACAAATTCGCTGGTTCTCAACTTTTTCATTGAAGAAATGATGGAGAACTTCTTGAATTCTCTCTGATGCCGGTTCGTTGGCATCTAATCCTTCAACAAGTCGACCATGGAGATTTTCTAGGTCGGTCGAGTAGAACGTAATTTTTTGTGAACTAAAAACAAAGATTTAATCAAAATAAGAGATTTTTCAATTCTTAACACAGTATAGAATTTCAGTAAGTAAAAAATGAATAAACTTACAACATAATGAAATCAGCAGCCACAACGGTGCAGTATTGCGCGACGAAGAACGTGTGCGAGCAAAATGAGCTGAATTTTCTTGCTTGCTTTAACTAGCTTCCGAGCGATCAATTCCCTCCACCCGCTTCCTTCCCTCCGGTTGTCAAAGCGGAAAGGAATGCACACGTGGAACTTGTACATTCGCAAAATCGATTAGAGGGCTACGCCCCCCCCCCTCAGCAATAGCAGTTACCCCACCCCCTTCTGCTTCTCAACATTTCAAATGCAGCTGTCGCGTTTGGCCAGGGTTGAGAATAATAGTTAAACCCTTCCCGACTCAAGCGCCCCTCTCTACCCCACCCCCATATCTTCATACCGTATAGACCAACAAGGCGGGCCACATTCCGAGGCCAAATCGGCGGGCCGAGGCCAACTCGGCGGGCCAACTGGCCTCGCAATTTGGCCAATAATCAATATCAATCAAGGAATCCCAAGCAGTCCATGCATGCCAATGGCGGTGAAGCGGTTGACTTTTTTTTCATTTTCTGCTCTTAGCTCTCTGAAGAATGAGAATCTCTCTTGTGCGCAACTCTTTAGGGAATAAAAAACTGTACTTACTCAAATCCACACTTGCTCATGCCCTTCCCGATTCAAGCGCCCATCTCTACCCCCAGCTCTTTCAGCAGTCTTCCCATTTGTTTGTTAGGAGCGCACAAAACAAACCCCGCTCCTGAGCCTCCGCCCTCTCTCCTCGTGCACCAGCCCTCTCTTCCCAAACACCCACCCTCAGCGCCCACCCCCAACCCCAGCTTTTTCTTACCAAAAATAACCGCCTTGACTAATTTCCTAGCAATCGACTCACGAAATCCGCTTAAAATCCCCATATTGTCGAGTCTCCTGAGCATTTCTTTGTCCCAGCGATTCTTCTCCTCAGGAAAATCTCTATACTTGATGTCATGCCACATGCAGACAGAGTCTAGCTCGTTCACAGGCTCATGCCCAGGATGTGGATTATTGTTTTTATCTAACTGTATTTCAAGTGGATTCAAAGGCCCACAATATTTGTACCCGGGAAGTGTCCAGCCTTTGTTTGGATGATGAAGCTTTTCTATCAGTCCATGTGAATCTATTTTACCACCAGAGCGCTGCATTATTTTATTTAAAATTTTCTTTTTAAATAAATGACAGATCAGAAACTTAAAAAACTCTACTACAGCGACAAAGGATTCTTTGTAGGAAAAAATGCAGTCACCAAACTCGCAGAACTAAGTAAGGAACCAAAAGCTACAGTAGAAAAATGGCTCTCTAAGCAGGCTGTCTTTCAAGTCTATTTCCCACCTGTTCAATTTACGAGACCTCACTTTAGCATCTATAAACCTAATGAAGCGCACCAAGCAGACTTATTGTTTCTCCCCAATGACTCAGGTTACAAGTATGCTCTTACAATTATTGACATTGCTTCCAGATATAAGGAAGCTCGCCCACTCAAGACGAAGAAGTCAGAAGCAGTTGCAGCCGCCCTCCAAGATATTTATAAAAACTCACCCCTTAGTTACCCTGAAATCTTTATGACGGACCCGGGTAAAGAATTCATGGGTGCAGTGATATCACTTCTACGTAAGTATGACACAAAAATTCGCTATGGAAGAACTGAGCTCCACAGAGACCAGGCTTTTGTGGAAAGATTCAATCTAACTCTAGCCAAGAGGCTATTCACTAAGCAGACAGCAGAGGAGCTGAAACTAAAAGGTGGCCAATACTATACCAAGTGGACAGACCGGCTCCCCACTGTTATAGAGCAACTGAACAATGAAGTCACGCGCATGACTGGATTGAAACCGTCCCATGCAATTAAACAAGACACTGTCAAACTTAAGTCATCTCATAGAACAGACACCTCAAACTACCCTAAGCTTCCAGGAGTTGAATCACCATACATACTGACAAACTCTGAGTTTCTACGCTTTTTATATCTACCTGGAGAGCTAGAGAAAGACACCAAAAGAAGAGCTACAGATCCATACTTTAGCCTTGATGTACATAAAATAGACAGACATTTTACCTCCGACTCCGGTGACTATTACTTTTTATCTCAGGCCTTTAACCCTAAATCCCCCACGCGGTCATTCACTAGAGCTGAACTCCTAGTGATACCAGCTGACACGGAAATTAATTAAAATATTAAAATAAAAAATGACAAAGATTGAAACCAGAACCATCAATAAACTCAATAAAATCATTGAATCAAAGAAACCAGGTCTTATATCAATTAAAGGTATCAAAGTAAAAATCGATCCCACGCAGCAAATACTTCAGTGTAATGAGCAAAGACACAGCATCACAGATGAAAAGTCAGGAGGAATCCTACCATTAGCAGCTCTTATTCCAATCATTGCAGGCGCTGTGAGTGCCGCAGGTGGTGTAGCTGGAGGTGTAGCAACTGCCGTTAAAGCTGGGAATGATAGAGCCCACCAGCTAGAATTGCAAAAGATTGCAAGAGACAAAGGTATAACAATTAAGGCAGGAGAGGGCTGCCCTGAGGGCTGCCCCGATCGTGATGATTTTGAGCATGAAAATTCTGTAAGCAAGTCTGACATTGTCAAAGCCATCATGACACTGCACAATGCTGGGTTTACAATAATGCGCATGTGATGAGGTTTAAAACCCCACTTTATCCAGCTTCATAAACCTAATACTACTGATAGGATGTAGAAACAGTTCAACTTTTCTATCAGGGTGGTCACCCTCAAAATGTTTTTTTTATTTTAGAGAAAAAAATGCCAAAAGCTAATCCAGCAAAAGATTTAGTCAACAAATATTTTTCAAAAGGCGTCTCATTTCAAGACAAAAGTAATTCACTAAGAGAAGCATGTAAACAAACGTTTAACACAGACCCTGGTCACCTGGGAAGCTATGAAAACAGTTGGAAATCATCAATCAATTAGAATCCAACCAGTATGCGCCTATAAAAAATTCTGCAAAGGAACACCAAGAGAGGAGTCGCAACTTAGTTAACAAATACGAAACTCTCACTGGTGAAAAAGCAAAGTACCCACAAAATAAGCAGGAACAAGAGAAATTAGAGCAATTAATCCATTTAAAAGAGTCGGAGCTTGCCATTGAAGAGATTAATTTTGCACAGAGGAAGTTTACAGAACATTACATAGAGTACACAATCCCAATTAACGGCACCAACGGTACCACCGCAAACATCTACGACTATAAAGATAGCATCCAATCAGTTGTTGATCACACACTCAAAACACGCAAGACATTTAAACTACAGATATCATTCAAGATTGCGTTTTATATGCCTGCGAAACCCACTGAGCATCTCGAGTATTACATGACAACAAAGGCGAAGCCATTCACCCCTACTGACACACTGGATCCTTTCCTTCAAGATGTCACTAAGAAAATTGAAGCGTTTACATCCAGAGGTTCCGGATGGGTCGTGGGAGGGATTCAAAGAGCGACTGTCATGGTCATGAAATATGACCCACTTAAAGCCTCCTCTTATATAGAGCTCCCGCATAAGCTAGCCGGTAAAAAAGCTTGCATAAATGTTAAAAATAAAGACAATTGCTGTGCTCTAT